>VZRH01006114.1:253416-270205 GCA_013397555.1 Urocynchramus pylzowi | reverse complement strand
AAAAAAAAAAAAAAAAAAAAAAGAAAAAGCTGTATCCTAATGATAAAAAGCAGACCTAAGCTGAACACGGGACCACTGCAGAAGTCACTGTCAGAAGTCCAAGACAGAAAAGCAAAGGTCTCTCTCCAATCTCCATCAAAAGGGAATGGTTCCAAAGTGCTTCCTACCTTCTGGGCAGTAAATCAGTCACTTGCAGACCAACCAAGTCTTTGAGAAAGAGTCTGAAATTTCCACTGCAAACACCAGACAAGCTTCAGATGTCTTCAGCACAGGGCTGACTGAATTATCCCCACCCAGGGAATTAGCTAAACACAGTTTAACTAATTTATCTGCTTAGTCCAGAGCACTTTTAAATCCCCACATATTGATCCAAGTTGCCAGAGGTGTTTTAACCCTTGAGACCTCAAGATACTAAACACTGGTTGAGAAAGCAATTTTAAACACACATATCTTATTTTCTTCAGTGTTTAAATGACTGTAAATCAACTGCTCATCCATCCTTGCTACCAGCTCTTTCTAGGAGTTAGGCTCATTCAGCTGCATTTTGCATGCAATTCCTGCTTGAAATACTGAGCTGAATCAACAGATTCTGTCCTGGAGGAAAAGACAGCCCTGCCCTGAACCTCTGTGCATCACACAGTCTTCATCTGGCTCTGCAAATGAAGGGCAAGAAGCAGGACAGAAACAGAACAACTAATAAATTGGCATAAACAGCTGGTTTTTGAGGCCTGGTATGCCCCTCCTAAATGAGACATCCAAAGCCACCTGGCTAAAGGACTGTTCCTTCAAGTACAGGAAGCAATACAGTAATCCCTCCATTCTTCTCCTGGTTCTGGTCACCAGAGAGATGTCCATCAGCCCATGCCCAGAAAAGTTAATATCTTAATTAAAGGCAACATTTAAAGCCTGAAGCAACAAAGACAAGAGACTCATTGGCAGCACATAGCAAGTGACAAAAATACAGAAGTTTCTGGTTACAATTCTTTGAAGGGAAAACTAAAGTTTATGGGAATCACTACTGGAAGGCTCTTAGGGGAAAGGGTTAAAACATCATCAATTGGGAGATTTAAGCATTGCCTGGGAAATGTCAAATGCTGTCAAGATATGACAGAGCTCTCTGTAGTGATGCCCTAGCAAAGGGCTCCTCTCTGAGAACACAGACTGATGGATCATCAGCCCTGCCAACAGAAAGTGGTTTATTAGCAATTGTACAGAGAGTACAGCAACCTCAAAAAAAGGTCACTTCACCAAGACATCCAGCATCTCCCTCCAGTACCCACAGCCACATCTGCAGCCCAGCCCTCGTGTCAGGAGTCCTCTCAGAACATCCAGTCAGTGCTTTTAGGCTTCCAAACCCTGGCTTTCTGGGAGCTGCACTCAAGCCACTTCAGGAAAAAAAGATTTAGATGTTCCTTAACTTCATCAGCAGACTTCCAGGAATTTTCTCACCTCAGAAAAAATGAAATGAGAAGAAAATTTTCATTCATTTGCTCCAAAGTAAAATAAAACCAGCCACTGCAGCAACAAGACAGCTATCACTGGAGTAGAGCTCTTCAAAGCCCTGAAATAAATAGCCTTGCCTCTAGCTTCCAGCTGCACTGAATTGCTTTACACCACCTTACACAAAACCCAAAATTAAATGCCTCCTACAAGTTATCAAAGAAACAGCATTAAAAATGTTATTGATGCCCACAGGATTAGGCATTAGCTTCTGATTTCCCCATCCCTTTGGTCTCCAGAGCAAACCTTCAGGTCTGACTCGACCCCAGCATTAGGCTGATCTGCTGAAATGGTAATGAAAATACCTTCAGCAAGATAGACAGACCACAGAATATTCCTTCTTTATTAGTTCAAGTTCTGCTGTCTCTGACCAGCTTGATTCCCACAACAGCCACTTGGCCTGTTGTTGCAAGGTGGCCTCAGAAACTCATATCCTTCAGGAAATTCCCTCCCAGGTGTGTCAATCCCCCATCTTTCCCCACCCTGACCCCTGCAGAGCACTGCCCATCAACTCTGCAATTCCAGAAGGGCATCGAGTGATTGGTAAATTCAAAAGACACCCTCTACCCCCAGGGGGCATTGGGCCATGCAGGTGTCCTTTATCCCTGGAGTCCTCCTCCCATGTGCCAGGCTGGTGGGCTCCCCATGCCCTCCCTCCCCCTCTCCCCCAGGTGCAAGGACCAGCCAGCCCTGCAGTCAGGAGTTCTGGTGGAGCTGAACAGCCACAGAGCCTGAGCAGCAGATGAGGCAAAGCCTGGGGAAGAAGAGCAGGTGTGAAAGAGACTGACAAAGTGAGGAGCACTGGGATCTGAATGTCACACCATCCCTTTGGAAATGTCCCCATCTGGCTCCAGAACTATAGAGGCTGGTGCTCCAAGAAAGAGACACCTGATGCTTTCTCTGCCCTTGCTTGGCACATCAATATTTAAGCAATAGATGCCTTTACATCACCTCCAATATATCTTTTGAAGGGAAAGAAGGAGGGAGAGAGAGATGGGGAACAATATACCTTCCAAGGAAGATGAAAAGAAGCAAGGCTTCACAAAACCAAATCCAGGTCCCAGACATTTTAGTATATTTACAGATGTTACTATACAAGGAATGGCATAACATTAAAATCCATTTCACGGGGAGAAGAGAAAAGCTTTGGAGAAGAGCACAAAGGACAGTGCTGCAAAGTCTTTCAAAGCCAGTGGAGCACACCTCCTCCTGGGGGTGGCCAGCTCTAATTGCCACATTGCTACCCAGTAATGATAGGAGGAGAGGAGTGAGGACAGCTGCAGAAAGTAAATGAGACTTCTCAAAGGAAAAAAAGGCAAAGAGAAAATAACTAAGATCTTTCTACCATGCTATTTGTGACAAGAGCCATCAAAGCGTGAGAGTCAGTGATGGACAGCTAGGGAGAACAGTCAGGATTCAACAAAACTGTTCAGACAGGATAAAATCAGAGTGAAAATTAATATTCATCCAAAGAAGTAGTCTTGTGCTTTGCCATAGTGGTAGCACTGTGTCACAAGGTAAATATCCCATTCTGCTGCCCAGATGCAAACCAAGACCACTCTTTTCTTGAGGGTGACTGCCACAGCTCTGTAGGAGGGTAAGAACTGGACACCACCTCTTCTCTAGCTGGGAAAGAGAAGCTCCCTCCTGATCTGACAGGTTCACTTTGACAGGCATCAGAGTGGGCTGTCCTGCTCACAGTCATGTATGGTAGGATGGGCAATTGTTCATGGACTTGTCAGAGCCAGAGAGGAAGCTAAATCCAAAGATCAGTCACCCTAACTCTCCTTTCTGCTCTAGTTTCATAAAGGTAAGGTTTTGAAAATATCTCTGTGACTTACGTTTTGTGCCAAAGATTCCATCTCCATCAGGGTTGGCTCTCTTTTTTTATGTAAAAAGGAAAGGGCAGAGGAAGCCTGACTGAGCAAGTTGTTTCCCTTCCGTGGGGGGCATTTGCTCAGCCTTCCACCACAGGGAGGCAAATTATCTTCTGGTGCAAGGGCAGAGAGTTCAACACAGCTCTGCTGGAAAAGAGCTTGGCCCAGGTCTCCCTTGTTGATTCCTGCTTTTTAACAAGCATTCAATTTTCAAGTCAGGATTTTAAAAAAGGGGGCATCCACACAGCTGAGGAGACACAGGATTCCACCCCCTCCTCCTGCCTTCCACAGCAAACCTAAGACCCAGGAAAAAGAAGACTTGGGAGTCATCGGATGTAACATCTCATTTATTCATTACAGCTGCCCCTATTCTATCCCCCATATTATTATGGGCAGAATATATGTCAATTACAGTCCCCCCTGCTGGTACATTCTCCACCAGCTTTTGAAGTGCAGCTCTGAAGTAGAGCTCCATCTAAATAGAGCCAGCTTTGACATCTGTATCCCAAAGCTCAGTGGGAAATGGGCAGCTCAAATCCTTAACAAAACATCAAGCAAGCCACCTAGGACACAGTGCCCTGTGCTGATTCCCTTCACCACATCAGAGGTGACAGTGTCATCTGACAAATCGCTCCTTCTTGCTTTACAGGACTCTTATGTCACAGCATTGCCTCCAAAGTTTCCCATTTCCCCTGCACAGCAAGGTTACCTCAGCATTTAAACATCAGACAACAGGTTTACCTGATGCTTTAGAGTCAGATAAGGTGCAGCTCAGGCCCTGCACAATTTAAAGTGCTCCTGGAAGCTGGTGGCTACAGCTCAGGTAGCCGTGCATTCAGAAAAATTCCTGCTCTGGGCACAGCCTCGTCTCACCTGCCAGAACCCCCACCAGGTCTGAAGGCAAATTTTTCATTGCCCTTCAAGTCCCAGAAGGCCAGGACTTGAAAGGGACACCCTAAGGACACAGTCAGAGTGACCCTGGCTGTAGTGAGGGAATAAAATAAGTCAGATAGAACCTAAAACCTCTTCCAGTTAGTTTCCAGAAATCCTCAAACAACAGAGAATTATTCTACACAGTAACTTCTGCAGCTTGGGGAGATAGAGCCATGCATTTGAACACACACACAGCCAGGGTGTACAGGCTTGTAGCTGGGTGCTCTGCATTCTTCTCTCTTCATTTGACTCCTTAGCCCTAAATTTTGGTTCTGCAATAATTTCCTAAATAGGCAAACTACAGTTTCAGGTATCCCATTACCTGAGGAGGATTTGATCCTACAAGTGTGACTGACCACAATTCAATCTTTCCCATAAGAAACAATGGACAGAGGAATGTGGGCAGGCATTCCAGACATGCACACAACCTGAGCCCACAGGGATAGGAAGATGGATAGACAAGCAAGACCACTGGGGTTGTCAGCTGCCAGTTCAACACCTGGTAATGACAAAAGTACAAAAGGAGATTCTGTTTTTAAAATATCAAGAACTAACTGCTTATTAGTCTGAAGTTGAGTGGAAAATCCCTTTATAATGCAAAATTAAACTTCATCATGTCCTGGTGACCCTGTCTGACCCATCTTCAAACACATCATCCTTCTGAAAGATCTCAGCTGCTTCACCTGCAAGACTGAACACCATACAAATCTCTCACAGCCAGTGGTCCTGCTGCCTTTTCCAATCCATTACATTTTCATCACCACCTTCCTGATGCCTGCTGCTCACTGAGGACAATTAAGGATGAAGAATGAAGAATAGCAGGACAATGACAGCAGTAACCAGAGCAGGGTATTAAATAGCTGACAGCAGAGCTCTGAAACAGAAGGACAGACAGCGAGGTGTTACTGTACACAAGATTCCACAAGGCAAACAGTATAGACAGGGCTCTAATCTGCTTCCAGGCATGGAAAACCCAATCCAATCCCCTCAGCAGCAGCAGCACTACTTACACCTGCAAACTTGCTTATCTAAGTCTTAAGGACAGAGGAGCTTCACTTTGATCCAGATCCAGCTCAGCTCTGAGCTGTGCTGCCATTTTGAAGTGTTCTCTCTGCTGCGGGGCATTCTCAGCATCAAGGCATAAAACCCTAAACCAGAACATCTACACAAAAGGTTGGGTGCAAGCATCCTGGTGTCCTGTTCCAAAACTAAGTTGCAGAGCAAGGGAGACTGTCTTATCCTCAGAGAGCCTGCAATAAGCATTAACAATAGGTGCACTACCACTTAAACTACTTTGAGGAATCTTTCCCACCCCCACTGTCTGGTTCACCAAGCACAAAATACCTGCTCTGGATGAACCCTTACTGTCTTCCTTCTCCCACACTGCCAGTTCCAGGTTGGACATCACCACTCACCAGTCATGACTTGCTTTAAAAGTGGGTTTGTTTTGCACGTTACATTCTATGCTTGCTGTGGAACTTTGTGCTTTCAGGCTTGTGTTTTCATTCTTCTTAGCAGTAACAGGTACTAGCAAAAAAACACAAAAGAGAACAAAAAGCTCTCCTAATTCTAACACAAATAGCCTGGGATTTCATGAAAGTTCAATACTGAAAGGAACTGAGGAAGATTTAAAAGACCATTCTGCAGTTAAGAGTGCACAAAAATAACACAGCAGAACTGTAGAAAGTCCCATCAAAACCTGCAAAGCCCTAATTCATGCCTTGCTTTTGTTTCAACCCTCAGCTTCACATGAGGCTCAGAGTCCATCCACCCATCTGTCACACCTCCCCAGCAGCAGCTCTCAGGTGTATGGACCCCTTACACTTGGTTAGCCAGTCAGGCCCTATTTCAGTAGCATCATTGCACCTTGCTCTGCTCTAGTAGGGGTCAAACATCAGCATTTCCATTTGCCCATGCTCATAAACCAAGACTGTACTGCAGAGGCCTGGGAAGGCTTCTTGGTACAGAGACAGCTCCTCTGGAATTAATGCACCTTGCATCAACAAAGTCTTAATATTTCAGCAGGAACCAGGACTTCATGTCTTGGCCTTCTTCCAAAAACTTGGGCTACTTACATCACATGCACTAGATTCAAATAAAGCAGCGTTATGGTTTAGTTAATTTTTTCTGCTCCATATATCTCCACAGGCATAAGAAACAGGCTTCTGAATTTGAAATGGAGCCTGAAGTTTCTGCAGAGCTTCACTTCCCAAAAAGCAAATATTTACATCCACTAGCACCAGCTGCCTCTTTTCTTTTTTCCTCCGTTTCATTTCCAGATGCATTGTTGGTACATCTGCTCTATTAATTAAAACTGATTTACACAAGACAAAATAGAATCATTATTACAAGCCTTGAGTGCAAACGAGTGACGTCTAAAATTGCACTGACATATTCCAAAATTCCCATGTCCCATTTTTGCACCTTTCCTGCTTGAAAAGTGTTTTGCTCTGTTCAAATCCATTGGGCATTCCTATAGCTGAAAACCAAAAGATATTTCAGCCTAACCTGACTCTCCTGACTTGCTCTTAACTCCTGCCACGAATGATAAACACAGTGGGGAATGAGGGGAAGGCTGGTGGTGTTTGGCTGTATGTTTTCATGATCTAACCATTTTTCAGGCTCCTCTTTAGGAGAGCAAAGAGTGGTGATGTAGTTTATCTTCTGGCCTTAGCTGACCTGCCAGTGCACAGCAAGGCATAACCCTGCACACACCTGCTAAAGCAACGCAGTCCAACAGCTCTGAGGAGCAAAGAGCTTCCCCACGGTGACCCCAGAGCCACAGGTGTCCTGTGAGAGACTGTTACTGGCCTCACTCGGGTTTGCCTGTTGTCAGTGTTCCACTGGCAACTCCAGGTCAGGAGGGCTCCTCAGCAATCCTTGCCTTTCATTATCACACTCACTGAAAGGTGGCATCTTCCAGACACGGCTCGGAAGGGCTTGAGGTGGGAAGGGGAAGAGAAGAGCACAGAGACAGCACAATTTCAATTTATGCCCCCCCTGGAAAAGATTACACCCCTCTGCCAACTACAAAGAAGGCTCTGTCCAGGTTTTTCTGACACTACTGACACCTTGCTGGCCATTCCAACAGAACCTTGCCCTCACAGTCTCTGTAGGACACGTCAGCCACAGGGGCCATCTCATTCCCCATATCTTGATCCCAGCTTCAATTTAATCACTGCTGTGAAAAGCCACAGAAGTGGAGTCCTTAAAACTCGTCTGCCTTCAAGGCAAAAAGTAAATATACAAGTTAGCTCCAAGAGCAGATGGTGTCTAAAGGAAATTATGATAATTAAGCATCCGAGTTGTAGATTTCCAAGGGACTATTCCACTCCAGCACCAGACCTCTAGGCCAGTGCAGCAGTTAAAAGTTTCACCACACTTTATTAATTGCTAATTACTGCTTCATTACTTCCACTCATGCTCCTGAGACTGCTGCTGTCACTGTTTCCTTCAGGGGTCACTTCAAAACTGCAGAGTGATGTGATGAGTAAGGTCAGTTAGTGAAACATAAATAGGTCTTCTCAGCTGCTGCATGTGCTCAGCCCCAAACCAGCTCTGAGGCCTGTTACACTCACAGTTTGTCATCAGGATCATGAGAGGGCCCAGAATTTGTCTAATTTACATTTGTCTAATTTACATTTGTAAATTTATACAATTTACATTTGTAACTTCTGTTCTGGTTCCCTTTTGGTAAATCCCGCTGTCCCAGCATCCAGCCAGAGAAGCAGTGGCTGTCCTGCCTGTACCCTCTGTAATCTAGTGAGGAACTAGTCAGAGTGAATTTACATCTGAGTTTAAACCACTTCCTACTCAAACTCTTCCCTCCAAAATGTCTGAGCAAATCCAGTCAGAGTCTGGTCTTGAGTTTTTGCACACAGAGCAGCAATACTGCTGGGAATTGAAAGTTGGACAATATCCAGAGCTTTGAACAGGTTTCCAAGTCTGAAAATAGTTTTCAAGCACAGAACTTTCACAAAGCTACTCACATAATTAAGAGCCAAACCACTTATATGAATATAAATTTATGGGCTAATACTACCCTGTTTCATAATGGAAACAAAGTTAATTTGGGTTTTATTCAGTGCCAGTGCTATTAACTGTGCATCTTAAGCATAACTGAACTTCTCCATAAATCTAAATTTTGTCAACAACCTGAAATCAATTACTTTGTGATTTATAGTTAAGACCATAGTGCTGACAATTATTAAACACCAGTCTCCTCTGGTGTTTCCAGAAAAAGTGCAAGCTCACCCTAATTGTGGACCAGTCTCTCCAGTATTCCCAAAGAGCAAAAGTAAGTTTTTGAACTAGCATTCCTTTAATTCCCAATACATTAGCTGGATCCAGGTCCCTTCCAGTTTGTGCTAACACCCAATGCCAATTCAAAAAGCTGCTATGTGGTTTTCAGGTGTGACAACAAGCTTCTGCTGCCAAATATCACCATTCCCACCAGCCAGGAATCCTACAGTCATCCCAGCCCTAGGTGCACTAATCCCAAACACATCCTGTGCTGCTGATGCACTCCATGCAGGGCTCTACCTGCTGCCTGCACAGCTGGCAGCATGGGTTGCTCCAGCTGCATGGCTGGGTACCATCAGCATCGCTGCAGTAGCGAAGGCAGGGAGCTGCTCAGAGGGTTCACACAATTCTGATGGCCCCACACTCCTGTGCTGAACACTCATCTGTCAGAGCACACCATTATTTGTGGGGACATGCAGCTATTCAGCAGCCACCTTGTAATTAGGTTTAATTGTGACCCTAAGACAGATTTCATTACATTTCAACTCAACGGTGTTGAGTTGTGCTCTGTCATCAACCTGGGGCAGTCAACTGATTATAAAGCAAGTATTTAATCACCTTAACCCTCTAGAGACTTAAATTAAGGCATTTCACCACAGTCCCTTTATTCCTTAGTCTTAATTGAGGTTTCATTACCCACTGGCTACAGGGTCATTGTTTTGAGGCACAGGTACCTGACAGCTGAGGACCTGGGGCTACCTTGGCATGAGCTCTCATTTATATCAGGCAGCATTTGCTCATTCATCTCTTTGATACCCAGATAATGATCTCTGGCTTCAGCAACAAATAAGTTTTGAATATTGATTCACTTTCACCCTGCTATCCCCCAATCTAAACAAATCAATTCACCAGCAAGTGACAGGCACTTCTCCCTGCTATCCCCCAATTTAGATAAATCAATTCTTTAACAAGCGAGTCATCCCCATTTAGTAAAGCACTATGAAGATGCACTTCAATAAATCTCTTCAAGTTTCCTACAGAGGAAAAATATTGTTTTAATATACAATTTCATATTATTGTTTTAATAAAAGGAGCCATTAACTGTGGTGCTCTAGTGCAAGTTGTATTACAGGTAAAATTTCATCTCCCCAGTCTCAATGGGGGACACAGAGGACCTGACACAAGACAGAAAAAGGACATTTGTTAAATAGCTGTTCAGCCAGGGAGAAAGCTAATTTGCTTTGGGCTCAGTGCTTTGTCTTTGCTTTCGACACCAACAATTTAAACTCAAAAACTGCCAGGCATGCTACCATATTAAGATCTATCAGAATTCAAATAAGATGCATAATCTAAATAATGTAGTGTATAAATTGACTTTAAGGACTGAAGAAGTTGCATATGCATCTTTTAAGGTCTGTAGCAGCAAAATGAAGACATCCATATTTTCCCTTTACTTTCCAATCTGCCATTTCATATCTTTAGGCACTGTTTTTATACTGTTATATTGGGCATGCAAATATTTCATAAAACTTTTTATGAGCTTGAATACAATTCCAAGCATTTACATTTTCCTGTAATTCAATAAAACCATAAACCCATTAAACAGTATTTCTACCAAAATCAACCTGACAATCCCCAGAACGAGCACTTCCAACCCAATCTCCTGTTCCAAGGATGTTTCCAAAGCCCTCATGTCCCCTGAAGAACATTTTGACATTAACAACCAAAGTCTTCAGCTTCACTAAAACCAAGAGAGGCAAGGCTGTCATGCAGCTCAGCATCCATTCAACTCCACTTCTTGCATAAAGATTTCCCCAAGAAACACCACTAGTTGTACAGAAATGAAGGGATCAGAACAGGATTCATTTCCTGTGGCATCTCACACCTCTAGGACAAAGAATGATCTTCCCCAGCTCTCTAATTTGGTGCTTACTTCCAAAGAGAAAGGCAATGGGAAAAACACATTAGCATTAATAATTGCAATCAAAATGAGTTAGCAGACATTTTTCCAGACAAACTGGACAGCCAACCCAAAGACAATCACCTGGAACCCCTGGCAGTGCAGCAGAGCCAGCCCTCAGGAATAAGGCACACAGCTTTTTCTCAAGCACACCACTCAGTGAAGGCAAGCAATTAGGATAAGAATAAATAATACACTTTGCAGACAAAAGTACAGTGTATAACAACCTTGTCCTACCAGAGCAGTTGTCACAGCCAGGAGGAACTGAAGATCCTTAAGACAAAGTCCTTGCTGCTAAGAGATACAGCAACCACAGAGGGACATGGATTGTAAGGCTCAGTGACAAGGCCAAGGGAACTGGGTAAAGGCCCCTTCCACTGCTTTGACCACGTCTGCAAGTGGAGTCTCTCTAAGCTGGTAAATTCCAAACTTAGAGAGAAATGAAGACAACTACACCCTTCATTCATGAAGGATGGATAAATGATAAGATGAGGAAAGCCTGGCTAAAAAAAATAAATTAAAAAAAAATTTAAACCTTCCCAGGCTCCCCTACTGCATTTCATTGATTTCTTCCATATTTGGTAAAGAAACATGTAAACAGCAACACTGAAAACCTAAAATAAAAGGCTTTATTTTCTCCAAACAGCATTTGTTTTCCCTTCTTTTTTTTTAAAAAAGTCTTTTAACACTTTCAACATTTATCAATAAAATGAAAATACTCAACAGCCATGTAAATCAACATCTTTTCTTCTAATTCAAAAAATATATGCATCCTTTACATCAAAAGCACACATTGATTACTTACAACACAAAAGCTTCATGGCTGTACAACCCTGAGGGTTCCCACAGAAACATGAACACACTTGTGTGCACAAGAAAGGCAGCACACAACTGGCAAAATGTTTGTTCAGGTGGTAACACCTCAAAGCCTTTGTTTTAAGGATTTTTAGCACGGAAAGGCTGGCAAATCCCAGCAACTGCATGTTGTGAGCCTCTCGTGGCTGGTGGAAGTTTCCTGCATTTAAATGTCTCCTAAAGGTTCTGCTTGTTACGAGCCTAAGTGTCTACAGCCACTGGCTAATTCTTTTAGCAAATTTCATTCTTGAGAATTGAGCTCAGCTTTGGACCCCTAAGAAGTCACAAGAGAGGGCTTGATGGCAATCCAAATTATTGCCTGAAGAGTAAGCAATGAACAGCCAGAGGCTGAGCACTTCTCTGGCACAAACAGCTCCATTTGATCCTTCTGTCAAGTGACTGAAGTGCACAAAGGACTGGAACTCAGGATATCAGCATGGCATTCACAAAACAGCTGCAATAATGAGATGGAGAAACCATTATCAGGCTTTGGCAAGGAATTTTTCATCTCAGTCCTCACTCACTGAAGTGCTAAAGAAGAGGCTGATACTCAAAGGCTACAAGGTGAAAATTCAGAGGCTCTTGATTAAGAATGGTAAATGGGGACATGTACCCATAACCACCACCATTTCATGCCATCCAAAATGGTAAGGCACGTTACACATGATTTCCCCCACATCACCATTAAGAATTAAACCAACTGTAAATTAAAGGGATGTCAAAAGACAGTTCTTAAGGATGGTAATAGGAGGCTCTGAGGCTTATGCTCACTTGTCAGCCCTTGCTTCCATTGAATCAAAGATTCTATGCTATTCTGCATCCTAAAACACCCAGCTCAGTGGCCAGAAATGAAGGTCTGGCTTTCTCTTCTCCTATTTCCTACACATACAATATGGTGCAAGTAGGATTGATCGTTCAAAACAAAAGTGCCAGCACCCTCAAAGTCACACCAGTTTTGCATTAATGCTACCTTCACATTAACAATGTTTTTAACACCTTCTGCCTGCCTGTGAAACAAGGTCTAGCAGCAGCAACTCACGCAGCTCTAGAATTATTTTAGAGTGGAATGTCACTAGTCATTTGCTGCTGCTGAGCTTGCACAATCAGGTGGAGCTGTCTCTTTGCAACGGCTGTGTTTAAATCCCATAGAAACTCCAACAGCTTGCCCTGGAGGAGAATCTCCATGGGCACGAACTGCAGAACCTGCTGGGGAGAGTCTGTGTCCAGCAAAGAGCTCATCAGCGCGTTCAGGTGGCGCAGGTAGTCCAGGACCGGCGCGGGGAGGCCGCGGTAGCCAACGCACAGCAGAGCGGCGCCGCTGCGCAGGGGCTCCCGCGAGGTCGGGCAGGCGAACGCCACGCGCCTGAAGCAGCAGTGCAGGATGAAGACCAGGCCAGCTGTGAAGCGTGTCAGGCAGGAGAGAACAGGCAAAACCAAGGCATCTCCTGCTGCCAGCTGCGCCAAGGAATGCAGAACGCACTCCAAAAGCTGCTGCTGGTACTTTGGTTCTCCGTCATACAGCAAAGAGAAGCTGAAAGTCAGCAGCGTGGCTGCGGCCACGGGCTTTATTTCCATATTGGGCTGGCTTTCTGTGTCACAGAGGGTGGGAAAGCCCACCACAAGGCACTTGAATTGGTCACTACAACTTTCATTTAGGATTTCCTGATGGCACCTGGAAAGATCAGACACTTTTGCCAGTATGAGTTCCCCAGGAAGAACTTCACAAGAGTGGCAAGGCTGCAGCATTGATCTGCTTCTCAGACTCCTCCCACCCAACTCCTTCACAGCTTCATTAAGATTTTCTAAGACCTGGACATCACAAAACGGAGAACACTTTACCCTTGGCAATCTTTTTCCTTCCAAAATGTACCAAAAGCTACATTCAAGGTTAGAAAATGATCCTTCCAGGATGCACACGTTCCCAGCATGATTTAAACTATGTTCCTCAGCCCAGTGATTAAAATAGCCCTTTGTCACTTTATCATTCCATGTCAGAGTTTCCATCATCTTCCTTTCATTGTACGTACTAAAATATTTGTTTCTTTGCCCAAACCATTTTGCATTCATGCTGCAACCAGCCTGGGATTTCTTGACAAGCCAGTTATTTCTGCCAATGGGTTTCATGTGGAACTTTTGCATGAAGAACTCTACTGCACAGTCTCTTAACTTGTTCAGTTTCATCTGCTCTGCTTCTTCCATGTGCTCAAAAAGACGGATGTTCTCAGAGATAGTCTCTACCTGGCACTTGTGGAAGAACATGCAACACTCTTCGTGTGTTTTAAGGAATGATTCTGGAAGTGCATGCTGGGAGAAAAGAGCTTTGTTGACCATTTCTGTTCCAAAGTTCTGTGTCATTTTAGGAAGAAGCAGGTGAAGGCTTTCTCTGCCCATATAGCGAAGGCAAACCACATAGGCCTCTGAGTTTCCAGCTTTGCTGGTGGCTGGTTTAAAGACATGGACCTCCTCAAAAGTGCAGTTGAGCAGAAAGAGCAGGTTGATAGAACAGTGTTCAAACAGAGTGAACATCTTCAAAACAAAGGATCCTCCAGTGCCCAGGATCATTAAAGCAGTGACTGTTTCACAGTAATGAAGGGGTGAGACAAGAGCTTCCTGCTCACCTGGATTTCCCTGGCAATCAAAGCTGCCATCAGCTGTTACCAAATGGACTGTGGTCATAGTGCTCAAAAAGCTCTGAAGTCCTGTTAGATGTCTTAATGTCATCACATCCCCAGTGTTATCTGGGCCAAAGTACCACCAAGGCAACGTGTTTGCTATCAGACGGTCATCCATGATCATCATGAGGATGTCATTGGCTTCATGATAAGGGTTTAGCGTGTTAGCTACCCAATTCCAGTGGCAAGGGACATGGTGGGACTTCAAGAAGTGGTTAAGGCTGGCTATAAAAGCTCCAGGTGCTTCACAGAGGTGGACAGAATTCAGTTCTCCATCTTGAAGAGCTTCTTCTGGGAGAAGAGAAAAACTGCAGAGGATCTCATGAAATTTGCACCATGCCTGGGTACAGAGCTCAGCATTCACAGATTTCTTCACATGAGATATTATTTTCCCTGCTTTATTGGTAAATGAGGTGTGCTGATGCCAATCCTCGAGGTTCTTATCACTCAGCTGGTTCTTCACTTCATTCATTGAGTCCTTCAGAGCCAGGAGTGAGTGAAATTCCACATGATCACATGTAAAAGCATTGCTGGGATCTGGCAGCTTCCATTCATCATTCACTGGCTTCGTGTAAGTAAACTTCTTTGCAAAGAGCTTCTCAATTTCAGAAAGAATTTCAGGACTGAACTTTTCAAGGTTGGTCTTCTGGATAACATAAGGCTGCTTACATTTATCCATTCTTGGGTGGATTCACAACCTGGACAACATCAGGGGAGAAGAAACCATGTCATTCCAATCACACCAGTACAGAAATAGGAAAAGCTTTTTATAAAAAATAAAAATGTGTCCTGCTTAACAGCTGTATTCTAGAACAGCAGTAAATGCTGCATGGAATTATGTACCAGTGAGGAAAGTAAATGAGGGCTATCCTAAATAAGGTCATTTGAAAATCAGGAAGTTCACCAGTTCAATTGCCCTTCTTGCTATTTATGCAGCAAGTGAAGAAGAAGCTGATGCTGGGCCCTTCACTGACTCTGAATATTCTGCTCACTGTATGGGTCTAAACACTTAAATACAAATATCTCTCTCAGTCACAAAAGAGAACACACCACAAGCTCTCCAAATTGAGAGTGGCCCAGAAATGTTATCATCTGATTATGGCAGTGTTTATCAGAGAGCTCTAAGTATGGAGGGTGGGGAGCCACGAGCAAAGGCAACTTTGAGAGGGAGCACAGCTGCTGCTCCTCCAATTTCCCAAGGGGGAACAGCCCTCCCACCTCTTCCACCAGACCCAGTACAATGCTGGGGTAGCCCCTCATTGGCACCCTCGAGAACTGCCCCTCAGCTGAAGGGCCCTGGAGGGATGCTGGACCCCAGCCAGTGAGCAAAAGCCCCTTTCTATGCTCAGCATTACCACTCTCTACCACATGACTGCAAACCCTTTTGCCTTCCTTTAGTGTCTGAAAAAAACTGTGATAAACCTGAAGTGAGAGGACTTGGTTGCAGCTGTGGGAATATGTGGTCAATGGGAATATGTGCTGGATGTCAAAGAAGAAAGCAGTGCAAAGTGCTGTGCTGCAAGCGGGTAAAGGCCGACAAATACGGGCACACCCCACACAAAGCTGACAAGGCTGCTGCAATCTGCTCCACCACCCAGCACAAAGCACACAAGTGACAGGCACTAACCAGAAATCAGGCAGCCAGCAATTTATTCCAAACTAAAATGTTCCTTTAAGCAAAATAATTCAATCAAAATTACCACCCGAGATAAGAAATCTCTCAGCCTATCTCTTTAACCATCTCTCAAGCCCCCCCCCCCAACAGCAAAATACAATGACCTTAAGTGTTACATAACAACTGAGTTTGAGAAAACATTGGATTAAAACTGAAAGAGCTGAGGAACTCTAGAAACAATGGCCACCCTCAGCACTTCACTCTTCCCCTCAAACCCATGCAGTACCTCAGACCACAGCCCATGTCTATCTGCCCTCATCACCATCAGCCCTCTGAGGAGAAGAGAGGCACATGGTCACACACACAGCTGAGGTTTCATCTCACCTTTCCCCAGTTTAAGGTCTTTCAACGGGCAGGTTTAATTTCACTGTCCTCTATGCAGATGTGCTCTGGCTTTAATCTCATTCTTTCTTGTAGGATGTTCTGGGTAGAAAGGAAAACTGGGAAAAACACAGACCATTGTGCCCTTGTCCAGTTTATTTCATTTTAAACACCAACTAGGAGTACAGTTGAGCTTTTAATTACAGCTCACCCCAGTTATTCATAGAAGAGGTTTGGGTTGGGAAGGATCTCATCCCAACTCCCCTGCCATGGGTAGGGACACCTTCCACTAGACCAGGTTGCTCAGCCCTCCATCCAACCTGGCCCTGGACACTTCCAGTTACAGGGAAGCCACAGCTTCTCTGGGCAACCTGTACAAGGCCCTTACCACCCTCACAGGGAAGAATTTCTTCCTAACATCCAATCTAATTCTCCCCTCTTTTAGTTAAGAGCCATTCCCCCTTGCCCCACCACTATCTGCCCATGTAAAAAACTACTTCCCTTTTTTCATATATGCCTCTTTTAAGTACTGGAAGGAGCTCTTATATCTCCCTGGAGCATTCTACAAGGCTGAACAACCCCAGCTCTCTCAGCCTGTCCCAGAGGTGCTCCAGCTAGAATAATAACGAGCTCAACCCTAAATCCGAGCTCTCTCAGCACATAGCAAGAACAGGCAAACGCCTGCTTTTTCATGATCATTTCCAGTCCCCTTCCGGCCAGGACCGGGCTCCGGGCTCGCCCTACCGCACGGCTC
>VZRH01006114.1:228820-252164 GCA_013397555.1 Urocynchramus pylzowi | reverse complement strand
AAAAAAAAACAAAAAAAAAAACAAACCAAACCAAAAAACCTTTACATGTACATCTTAAGGATATAATAATGTGTACATAAGGGATCTTCTGATCTTTTCTCTTATATGAGAGAATGTGTATGTTAAAATCATAACTGAGCACAGGGATCTATAACCAGACAACTTTCCTCCTCTCTTTTAAACTACTTGCTTGCTTTCTAAAATGAAGCAATATTACTACAAAACAGAAAGCATCTTAAGTATAGAAAAAGCCCAGTGCTACCTATAAACAGGAATACAGGACTAAAACTCTTTAAATCCTTTAAGGGGAAAAAAAGAGAGAATGTATTTTTCAAGCCCAATCATGTCATATTGACCTCTAATAGTGGTGTAACAAAATGGTACTTACTGGCTGTCTTATCAGAAAGATGTTTTACCTAATGGGAAAGAGCTGAGGTGCAGATGGAAGATTTCTCTGTCTCAGTGCCTCTTCACCCTTTAACTGGCCTGTTTGAAGATAAGTTTTACTCAACCAAGCTTTTTGGCTATGTAAAAATAGAGGGAGAGCTGGGGCAAATGAATGAAAGCAGGTGGGCAGCTGGTGAGGTGTGGAGCTGAGGGTGTGGTGGGTTCTCCAGTGCCTGGTCTGGTCTCTCTTGATTGTACAGGGCACACAGTAATGGCATCACTAAAATCTTATCTTTAGCTCATGAGAATTTATAGTCTCAGGTATGTTACAGTCTGAAATGAAGGTCAAAGGTATGTTACAGTCTGAAATATTTGTGTTTGTAGTAAAAGCGTGAACAGAGCTTTCCTTTAGTTTTGGCTTTCTCACTGCTTTCTCCAGTGGTGCAGTAATGTTTTGGTTGCCTTCCTTCTGTTATTTCTGTGTACTCACATGCCAGACAAGATTTACCCTGCCTGACTTCTGTTGGCCATAGTAATTAAAGCATTGAGTTTAAGGATTGATTATTTTTAATTTCTTCTTAAACACATCACTTTTTACATATTTTTGTGTTCTTGAGTGCTTGGATAATGCTACAAAGAGAACAACTAGGGGGAAGTGGTCTGTAAGCAGGACTTGACCTTTGCATTTCTACCCTGCCAGGCTTTTACTATAGCTTGCAGCTTCTCAGTGTCACACTCCCCTGGACTCCTGGAGATAAGGCTCTTCCAAATCACAGGAGAGAACAATTCATCACTGAGTGCATGACAGCACAAGAGTCCTAGCTAAAGTAAATGTGATTGAATAGCATGCTTAAGAAAAATGTGATGCTTTTTCTGAAATTAAACTTTCAACTCAGCTTGTGAGCTTCAGGATTCTTCTATGTTTTCTGAAATCTCTTCAAGTTAAAGCAGAAATTTAAGTAGACACTTCTGTCTTATGCAAAATAATCTCTCTTTTTTGTTGTTGTGGTTGGTTGGTTGGTTGGTTGGTTTGGGTTTTTTTTGGTCCATGTAAGATACTTAAAATGAGAACATAGCACTTTCTTTCTGCATTAGCCGTGCTTCTGTGGAGCTAAACTTTTATCAGCTGATCTTCAGCTGATATTTTCCCAATCAGACCATTACCTGTGTGCACAGCTGTGGCACCAACAGCCCCAGATGGAAGCATCTGTCTTTAAGGGAATATTGGGCAGTTAAACATAGGAAGGTAAATATCTCATTAAGAACAAGGTAGTCTTGTTTATGCCCCCGATTTTTTTTTCTTTTGTAGATACATGGTATAACTCTACTATGTGGTGGAGTGGGGAGTATTGCTGGAGTGCCTGGGAGCTCTTTCAATCATACTGGATGTGTGCAGGGAGTTGTCTGGGATGACTATGCTGAGCCATGGAAGAAACTTCCATAGATTCCATGGGATACCCAGTACTTCTCACCCTGCTTCTAAAGATCAGTTCCAAATCCACATAATTTTGCACCAGATCTCACCATGGTTTTATCTATCACTGTGCCAGATGCAAGACATTTGTTAGTTGGGGTGATAACATTGGTGTGGCAGAGCAGTTGAGAAAAGGCTCTCAGTCAGACATGAGAAGAATTATCCACAGTGATTATGTGGCTGATTATGATTAGATTTATTGCTAATGGAGTATCTAAATTAAACAATGTGGTATCTAAATCACAACACTATAATCTATTGCAATGTGGTGCTCGATGCTGGGACAGCTGGTTGCCCTTAATAAAGTGGATTTCCATGACCTTGGGGACTGATCTGTAAGGGTCATTCTTCTGCTCCTTCTGGCTTGCAGTCCAAAGTCAGGCAGATTTTTGTTTCACTTTCATCACCAGAGGAATTGCAGCCACTATCTGCTACAAGGAAAGTGAGTTGGGAAACTCCAGTAAACAGTGTCTGACGTAGCCAGTTAGTAAAATGACATACAATTGTCTAACGTTTGCTTATTTAAACAAAAATCTCTGAAATAAAAGGGAAAACCTATCAACTGTTCAATAATGTGTTATTATTGCACCACAGACAAGATAATGAGGAAACATTGATCCTATTGGAACAGCACAAATACATCCTGACAGACCACAACTACCACTGGTAGTATGTTCACCTACTGACCTCCAGAAATCAGTGTTTTCCAAAGGGGGCTTTGGGGAAATGAGGGCATGGTCCTAAGAACTAGTAAAAGGTCTGGCATTTCACTGTGTGAAAGTATTATCAATTATTGAAGAGGAAACCAGACCACAGAGCAGGATAAACTTTGGTCCTGTGTTGTTTTAATATAAGTAAGTGACCTTCATAGGGAAAATTCATATTCTTCATATGGAGAAGCATATTGGAGCCCCAGGCCAGTAGCTGGCTGTGATGCCAGGATATTAACTGCATTTACCTGTGTTGAATAGGAAAATACATCTACTGTCAAGGAATCTTAGTGATACATGGAGCTGTGTAGTATCATTTAATTATCTGAGAATTGTTTTCTTCTGTGACAGGCCTGAAAGCATTTCTTCCCTATTCATTATAATTTTTAGTTCAAGTTATTTGTGTTTATTGTAGGCCACAGGGGTACCTGGCCTTTTTTAGTCTCTAGTCCACCAGGATCTGTGGTTTCTTTTCCACTTATTCTCACTAAGGATTGTTTCAGCCCTCCACCACATTTCCCCCTGTACTCTCTGATTTTTTGCCCGCCTCAAAGCACTTCCACATTGAAAAGCCCATCCTTTCATCCCAAGCCTGACATACTGCTGGTTGTGCTGTTTGTATCCCTTCAGAGGGTTCAACTCCTTTCCCTCAAATCCCCAAATAATCCTTTTTATACTCTTTCTCTCTAAGTTCCTTGCCACAGGTGCTTTTGCTTCCACAAACTCCCATAGCCACAACCCCAGTCTTACCCTTTGCTGTTTGATACATCTCCTAGAGCTGGAAGATGGAAATGTTGGCTGGTATTAGGACATCTCTGCTCTTTTACTGATTTCTGTGGTATCTTTTATTCACAGGTTTTGTCAAATTGCTTCCTCTTTCTGCCTGAGTCGTATAAAGATGGTGACGTTTTACAGAGCAGGCATACAATTTGTGAGTGCTGTGGCTGCTTCCCTGCCAGTAAACATCATAAACCCTTTACATTAACTGATCTCTGTCCTAAAAGCCTTTTCCCACTGCCCTCACAGGAGGGCTATTTAGGACTGCACATTTTGGCCAGCTGGAAGCTTTTTTCTGACGTCTGGCCTAACTGAACACGCATCTCCTCGGTTTCCTGCTGCCTGTCTTAAGTTTCTGTATCTCTCCTGCCTCCATGGCAACATTTTCAGGCTGTCATGGAAGCATTGCTTTGCTCTCATTTTGCTCAGCTAACCATGACAGGCTCTTTGAACGTCTGGTTTTCTGTTCTCCTGGCCAGCCCTTTGCTGCATTCACTGTGGTCAGAGGTCTCTTTCCTGTTGATATGCAATGAGCAGTATGGTCACCACTCCAGGCAGATCTTGTTAGAGATTGTTATTAAAATGATCTGTTGGGGGATAACTTTTCTGGTATATAATTCAATTTTATCTACCTTTGTTGTGGCTAGTAACACTCCAGTGGCTGTCTGGCTAGCCAGTGTGCAGACAATAATGAGTTTCCCGAACAAAGCCTTTCCAAATTGCTGCAAAATTCCTGATTAATTCTTGGCAGTAATTTTTAATCAAAACTGGAACATGTGCTTTCGGTAGTCAGCAGAAAAGCAGAATCTTTCCAAGCTTTAGCTGTTTCACCTTCCTCCAAAACACTGAGGCACAATCCTGGCTATTTTAAGTATGAAAGAAATGGGAGAAATGCCCCCAGGTAAGTGCACCTGTAAGGGCAGGGTAATGCCTGTAGTGCTTTGGGGGGATACTTTCTTCTGGGCTAGGCTGTCTCCACTGTGTAGACACTCTGTGAATATTTCTGCAGCTCAGTTTCCCTTCCCAAAGAGTGATGTGCAGTACGTGTGAGAAGACTGCAAGATAATTTGATACAGTGATAATGTCAGCACACAGGAAGGTGGAGACTTACCCTAAAGCATTAATTAAATGTTTTGATGAAATGCTTGCAAAATACTTCACGACACTTCTTTAGATGGAAATTGCTGTAGGAATGTACAGCATTGTTAGAAAATGATTTCAGGTGATTGTATCTGCATCCTGTAGCAGTTGAAGTTCTCACTACAGAAGCAGGGCTTGAATGACAGCCAAGGCAGTAACATCAGGATTATAGATACAAATTGCTGCAGACACATACAGACAGAGACAACTGAGATTCCTTCAGGACAGAAGACTCTCAATAATTTTTTTCAGCATTATGCAATCTATTCAATACCTTCTTTTTCTAGATAAATCTGATTTGGAGTATTCCCTGCAGTCTAATTGGCATGAATGTCCTCAGTGCTCAAATTAATTTTGTCCTAGGAGGGTGAACATCTATCTCGTACTTGTCCAGCCAATGCAGCATTACAGGTTAAAACTCGAGTAATTTCTGTTGCTGTTAAATAACAGACATTGCAGAAAGATAGATAAAATGGCCCCTTTTTGATAATCCTGTTTTCCATGTAAATCCAAACGAGGAAGGAGATTGTCTTAGATGAGAGCAAATTGGGAAGAGCTCTCGGGCTGTCTGATCTCTCTTGTCTGCTTTGCAAAAAAAGAATCAGATTAATGAATGTAATCAGATTAAGGCTGAAGAAGGGAACATATCTGGGGGGCATCAGAACTCTGCTGATACCAACAAGCTATATGGAAAATCTACATTAAGGGCCTAACATTGCTCTGTAATTCAATTTAAAGGCAGCAAATAATGAGTTTCAAAGAAGTCCTGAGTAGTGGCAAAAGGGGCCTGGACTTCCAGAGGGCAGAAAGACTTGAGTGAGCTGGTAAGTGGCTCTAAGACCCTGGGTTTGGGTGAATGTTGCTTGGGGTGATGGGGACTTGCAGAGTCCTTTGGCACACTGGCTCACAGCCTAGCAGTGTGAGCCCTCTTTGGGCACAGGGTTTGGTGCAGTTAAATCTACCTAAAACCATCTCTGCTCTCAATCTGCTGTGTTTTACAGAAAAACAATGCTGGAAAAAGGAGGATATACCTAGAACAGGCAGAGGCAGACATGGCCGAGATTCAGAAGTACAAGAATGAGAATGACAAAAAGGAGACGTATCTGAAAAATGAGGGGAAACATGGTAAAAACAGAGTTAGAAAGAGAGTACAGAAGGGAAAATTATTTATAGATCCTTAATGTTGATTTCCCCACTGCCTCCAGCAAACCAAGAGCAAGATGCACCATGCCAGTGCAGCAATGTACTGTGGGTCCTGACATGGCAGCACCCCACCTGCTTGTCTGTAGAAGAGGCATTTTAAGCTTTCTAAGAGAAAGCAAGAAAGAAATGGAAGTGTGAACTTAAGGGAGAAAGGGAGGTCAAGAACTTGAGGGGAAAGACCCTCATTATGGTTTCTCTTCAGATCCCTTTTCTGTTTCTTCAATGCCAACTGTATTTTTCAACAAATAAAACAGAATTGGATTTTTAAATTCTGCTGGTTGTTGCAGATTCCCAGCCTGTGCTGGCATCACTGGGTTTCTGCTTTCCAGCATGAAGTATATCTCTCTCTAAAAATGCCCTGGTTTTTTCTTGGTGCATTTATTACCTTGTTTGATTTTGAAGTTCTCAGAGACACTTTTCTGGGGCAACAGTGGTCTGTTTGATGCAAGGTCTTCAAGATCAAAAAGGAAAGAGGAATGAAGAAATAAGAAAACCGAGACCTGAAATGGGTGCTGCCCAGTTTTCTGAATTTTTGGTAATATCTGGATGATTTGTCTAAGAATTGACAAGTTCTATTTGAGGTTTTGTTCCTGCTTGTGATATTTATAAATTATACCCCCATGTGTCCTTTTTGGATTTATTAAGCTGTGAATGCATATTGTAGATGTGGCCTTTCAGCTAGGGCGTGTAAGGTCTCTACTCATCACTGCTTTTCTTGAATTTTTTTGGCATTCATTTGTCTTGGAAACATCCCTGGCTCTGTAAAATGTGGTTCACATCAGTTGTTGGGATCAAACACCGATGCACAAACAGATCCATATGACAGGGTTGTTTTTATATTTGTTTTCATACACAGCAAAGCTAAAATTAAAGGAGAGATGGTGGGGTGTCTGTCTTCTTTCCTGTGTCTCCCATATTCTGCTGAACAGAAGTTTAGCATATCTCAAAGAAGTACTTCCTTTTGGGAAGGGTGAGGCAATTAGATATGAACAAAAAGCCCTGAGGGGAGCTAATGGGTCATTACCCCTGGTTGCCATGAAAGAATGGCAGGGTAATGATGTGTGATGTGGAAAGGTCTGGTGTCAGTGGTAGGTGGTACAGGTCATCTCGCAGGGTCTGCACTCTCCCAGGGGCCTGAATTGCACAGGAGCAGGTGACTCCAGCTGGTTCCCAGGTGATGCAAGGGGTGCAAATCCAGGCAGATCCCTTGTCAGCCACTGAAAAGTTGTGTGCGTGCGTGTGAAATTTCTGGGCTTAATCTGCATTACAGTGTGTGTGTGCATGCGTGTAAGCTTTCTGCAGAGCTCTAGAGCATGTGTGTCATGTGGGGTGAGGCCAGAAAAGCAGATGTCCAGACCATGCCCCTCCTACTCGGGGATTAGAGATGCTCAGGGGACAGCAGAGAGAAGCTGGGACACACTTCCCTGACTCACTGCCAGAGACAGCAGCAGCTTCTGCAGGTTCAATAGGCCTCTGCTCTTTGGTCAAATAAAACCCTGCAGCTCCATTTCCAGCAACCATCCCCTTCTTTTGGTTAACCAGAGAGGAGGAGGATGGCCTATGCTGAGGAAGACAGGTAAGGTGCTGTGAAATAGGGGATGCACGGATGTCCAAGCTGGATGGGGCTAACAAAATTACATCGCTTTTCCTCACCTTGTTTCCTTTCTACTGAGCACTCAATAAATGTCAGACAAAGGCTGCTCAGAAGTAAACATCTTATTATTGGAGAGGAATCTGGCCATCTGCCGGTGCAGGTGCTGGTATTATGAAATATGGCAGCGAGTAGGTGACCTTGGGAGAGGTTATGGGCCAGAAGAGGCAAATATCTCCTGCGGAGAGGCACAGACTGTGAATACGTGTGGCCATGTGCCCCCAAACATAATGCTTTAGCTGTTTATTGGGATATGTCTGCTTTTTAACATAGATTTGCTTTCAGCCAACTTAGAAGCAAATAAGAGTGGGGTTTTTTTCATGCCATAAAAGATCTGTCACCGGTGACAGTCCTGTGTTTTGCAACAGATGTGTTTCTCCAGTGGCTGACAGCAATCACAATAAAGGGGATTGTGTTTTCAGCTGATCCTGTGATTTAATCCAAAGCAATGCTACCGAGCACTATTATTAGGTGTGCATTGTTAGAGCAGCTAGAGGGGCCTTTGTGCTCCATGTATTCATTCAAGCTGTCAAAAAGCTTGCACAGGCCTTGTGCTCATGCAGTTCCAGGCCAAACACTCTGCTGGGTGACCCACGGGTCAAACTCCCCCTTTGCTCCTGCTGAGCAGGTATCTCCCTTGCATTCAGAAATTATCAGTGCTTGCCAGTCCCTTTGATGTCATCCGGAAGGTTTCTGAAAGCTAAATGCTGCAAGCAGATTAATTTTGGCATCGCTGTGCTCTCAGCACTGGGGACAGCTCTGATGTGCCCAAAGCCTTTGGGATGGACAGGGCTCTGCCAGGCCCCTGTGCACTTGCTGGAGCTCCTTTCAGGCAAGGAAACATGCAGCAAAAATATGCAGCACTAGAGATTTACTTCTTTGGTTAAGAAGTATTTTAATATCTTCTGTTTAAAAGGAAAAAAATCCACTGTAACTTGGCATAGCTCAGTCAGTCCTGATGTCTTCAGCAGACATTGAATGGGTTCCATCCCACATTCCTAAAATTTCTGAGGATATAGGAATAATATCCATTCTTTAATGTTATTTTGCAATGGTTTATGCACTTCAAAAAAAAAAAAAAAAAAAAAACCAAACCGAAACAAGCAGTGTTATGGTCATGAGGAAGAGCAGATCCTGGTGACCTTGTTATTTTCTCATGCCTGCCACAGGTATGTCAAAACCTTGGGCATTACATATAAATTCTCTTGGTTCCCTTGAATTTCTAAACAAGGATTACAGTTATTCAACAGAGAAATTGGGGGGAATTGTTCATTAATATATGTAAAGCACTTTTAAAGCTTTTGTCTGGGAGCAAGTGATAACGTAGTCAAGTGTAGTCTTTATTAATGTCATTTTCACAGCTCCTGCTTATTTCAGGAGCTCATGATGCACTTAGGAAATTTAGTATGTGATGGTAAATAAACTCTCTCATTTCCAAACTTTTCCTTTGAAAAGTACTTCAGCTAAGTATGACTCTTCATTTTAATCTGTGTGTATGGAAGTTATTTCTTCCCATTTGATTGCAGGTTTGTGACATTTTTGGTCATTTTTGACATTACAGTTTATAACTAGGACCATAAGTTTGATGTAAGTGCTGGATTGCACTTACAGTAGTAACTAGACAGCTAAGAGGCTAAATGCTCACAGAAAACACCTGTGCAGTAGCTACTGACCCTGTCAGTATAAAGAAAGAAAAAGCATAGAATTGAGAACCTTTGTTTCAATAGCTGGTACTGTAGTTGGAGGAACCAGTTGCACATGGACAGTCAAATCCTCTTAGTGGCCTGAGACTTCCTGGAGTGAGGAGCACCTCACCTCCAAAAGCTTTTCTGCCTGTCCTCTAAGGCTGCTGAGAACAGCATCACAGCATTAGTAGGGTTTACACCTCTTGAAAAAAGAGACTTGATAAAAAAAGAACCAAAAGAAACATTCCTGGATAGATAGTGACTGCTTGTCAGCACCTCCAGTCAATTTTACATCACCTGCAACCTCACAGTATCTGATTTTCTCACCTCTCAATAATCAGATCAACTTTTCATACAGAGAGCCACTGCCCCTGCCCGTGGTTCACTCCAGGACCCAGTCCTCTACCATGTACAATCATTAATTCCACTCATTGATGGTAATGATGGCTTTGCTTCCAAGAACTGCTATTAGTACTCCTGCTTTTGAGGATAGTTTCCAATCAACCTTGATATTGACTTTCAGAAAATGTCTGCATTGTCCTATTGGAAACAGGATTATAGGATTATTTTGCTATTGATTGTGTTTCAAAACTGTGATTAAGGCATCTGAATACTGGGCTAAGAGGTTAAAAGTTGAACTCTTCTCCTTTCCCATGAGACAGATGTACAACAGGCACGGTAATGCCAACTTCTATCCCACCTTCAGGCAATGGGGCTCCCTGCTGGATTAGACTTTTTTTAACCAAGGTCTTTGCTGAGTCTCCCTCTTGAATCACTTTAAACTTTGAAGCCCAAATTCCTGGTTTTCACTTGTTTTGATGGAGACTGATGTCATTGGGCCTCTTGGCTATGTCTGGACTGCAGGTGTGATCTGTGGGAGAGAAGAGGCTGACTAAGATCTCCATGTTTATCCTTCTGTACTGAAGGCACGAGGCATCGAGAGGGTGGGTGTCTGACATGTGGTACCAGCCTAGATGGAAGCAGTGGGAGCTGATGGCACTCAACACTTAGAGAGATTGGCTTCTCCATCTCTGTAGATGATGCTTCACCCATGTCTCAGAAGTTTACCTGAATCTTTACCTACTGCAGAGGACAGTGTCTACTCCTTCATCAGCACAGCATTCCTGTGTTGTTCAGGTGTCTTCAGAGCTCCACACAGTTGTATTTCCTCATCACAGGCTGGACATCCCCATGCACACTCATATAGGTTGGAATTTCTCAGTCTAATTGTGCTTTTCCCTTTCTTCAGTAACTCGGGTGAGACCAGAGCCCATCAGAAGCAGGAGTGGTTATGCCTTGTGACATTTCTGTGATCTAGGTATCATTAGCCATTCTTCATCTGCAGAATGAAACCAGCCAAGGGGATTCAAATGATTTCCCTGTAGTCAGGGGTAAAATACATGAGATTAAAAGTGATGCATCTTCAATAATAGCAGTGAAGCTTCTATTATTATAGTCTTAATGAAATTTCTTTTTCTCTGCACCTTTTCAGGCCTTTTATCCTTTGAAGCTTGTTCTTTGAGTGGGCTAACAGTCTCACTGAGTGTTCTCCTCCTGCAGAAACAGCTACGAGGTGTGTGAGGAAGCAGCAGATTGGCTGCGTGCCCGTGCTGCCCAGCGGCCCAGGATCGCCATTGTCTGCGGCTCTGGGCTGGGAGGTCTGGCTGATGTGTTGGACAACAGGACAGTCTTCCTGTATCAGGACATCCCTCACTTCCCACAGAGCTCAGGTGAGCACAACCCAGGGCATCAGCACCCCACGCACCAGCAGCCTGCAGCAGAGCCTCACACAGGGATCACTCAAGTCTGCAAACCAGTCCCACACTGGTGAGATGTGTGTTCACAGTAAAAAACCATAAATATCATAGCACAGACATAGGTATTTATTGATTTATTTATTTGATTTCCAGTTCCTGCTTTTGCAGTGCTTGGCCCTGCAGTAAAGCAAAATCATCAACTAACAGATCCCTCTAAAGTCAAATTCCTTGAGACCTGTAATTAAAATGACACTTTGTTAATTTCCAGTGTCAGGGCATGTTGGCAGATTGGTGTTTGGGGAGCTGAATGGACAGCCCTGTGTGTGCATGCAGGGACGTTTCCACTCCTACGAAGGCTACTCTCTCAGCAAGGTGAGTTCTCCTTAAGGAAAACGTTCACGTAGGGGAGATGTGTTGTAAAAGCTGCAGAAGTGACTGCTTGCCTTGCTATCTAGCTGCAGGGTGTTAGCTCTTGCAGTGAACTTACTCTGCTCTTGAAATGAGTCTTTCTTAGATTTCAGATCTGCCCCCAAAAAATAAAATTGGGAGTTCAAACCAAGAGGTAGTTGGCTTCTGCTGGGTGAAGGTGATGCTGCACAGCCACACAAATTGGCTGACCCTGCTACTCTCGCAGGGGGAAACACTTTATCATATAAGGCAGATTAATTTACATGCTTTAACTTAGTCAGTTTAATCATGATTTAAATCAGCAATGAGAAAACTTCAATAAGAATAATCTATTTTAATCTTCTATTGCATTTATATAGTTTACAGCTTTTTTTTTCCCCTAGAAAAAGTTCCCAGGCTACTGCAAGCTGCTATAACCACCCAGCTAACATACTGGAATGTGTGGAGATTTATGTTACCTACCATGCACATATGTACTTTTCTGCTAGAAAACAACAATAATATTTATTTATTGGCTCTTTTTTTATTTGGATAGCTCTGTGATTTTCCTTTTTTGCATTGAGGTTGTTTGCATTTGGATATAAACTGTAATTTTTGGCACCACCCAACTTCTTTTAGAAAACCAGCTATTTTAAAATCACTCAATAGAAAATTAGCTTTATCAAGACATGTTCCTGAAGAAGTGGTGTCCATTACTAGGAAATTCTTTGCTCACAGTAGCATTTTATTGATAGCAGGTATCATCCAAATTCCCTCATGACTCCTCAAAATCAAACTTCTCTAAATTTTTTTCCCCCCAGCTCCCAACTGTTCCTTAGCCTTGGATTACTCTCCAAGTCCATGTGCATAAGTAGTTACTTCAATCAGCACAGTGGTTTGATCTCTGCAAGACCTTGGCAGTGAGCAAAAATCTGCATGTTCTTTCTGTACCACCTTTATTTGACCTTAGTGCAACTGTAGGAAATGTGGTCTTGGATTTTAATGCAAGATTTTGTTTCATTGCAAGATCATGTTTAATTTGTTTAAAAAGCATTAACATTCTATTTAAATTAGAGGAATGTTTAAAATTGCAGAAGGTTGTTTTGCCTCCATACATAGACTCTTTGCATCCACAAATTGTGATATTACAAATGCAGTAGCAGTCTGCTGACTGTGGTACTCATTGCACATACCCTTCTTGCAGGTCACCTTTCCCATCAGGGTGTTCTTTCTCCTGGGGGTGGAGATCTTGATTGTCACAAATGCTGCTGGAGGGCTGAATCCCCACTTCCAAGTGGGGGACATCATGTTCATAAGGGATCACATCAGCTTGTTTGGCTTGGGAGGGCAGAACCCCCTGCGTGGACCAAATGATGAGCGGTAAGAAGGCATCGGCTCCGTAGTTACCAATTAATCCTTTCTTCCCTCAGCCATGGGCTGGGACTGCCAGTTGTGCCTGCTGATAAATATTTACTGAGAGGCAGAGTTTGGCTCCAGGTAACCACAAAGGAAGAGTTACAGCAGTAGCTGTATGTGCTGTGCCACCTGCCCTGCCTTCCCTTGGCTGTTGCTTTTACAAGCCTACAAGGAGCTTACACACAAACCCCCAGAAGGTTTTGTTTTGTAAAAGCAGGCTTCTGATCCTTCTCCTGACATGACCAGCTGTACCATCTGCTAAAGACACCCACTGCTCCTCTTCTTATCAGCCCCTCTGTCTGTTGGTTCCTCTTAACTGAGTGATCAGTGAACTGTGCTGTCTCCAGCCTGGGTTTATCAACAGCCATTTCTGGTGTGATGGAATGGGTACAGCAAAGGCTAGGCAGTAAGTAGAGGGCAGAGCAAAGATGAAACCTCTAAAATTCCTGATCACCACTGCTGTATCCAGGTCTTTAAACTGGAGTGCCTTTGTATCCACTGAAGGCATCACTCTGATGAGAGGTGGTTGTCTTGGCAGCTTCTTCAGAGACCTTGAAATCTACAAGAGCCACCTGCTGCTGGCTGAACTGGGAACTCAGGTTTCTTGTACTGGCTGTGTAGCAGAATCTTCACCTTACTGAGAGTGCAGAGAGGAGCTTCTAACATGTCCTCACCGCTGAACTGCAGTTGCCACCAGATTTGGATTTGCTTTGAGCAAGATGCTGGACTAGATGATATCAAGGTCCTTTCCCAAAAGAATTTATGATCCCAAAATCCTTCCAAGACACCATCAGACTGGTAAGGTGGAAGGCCCATCATGAAAAGTGGACGTGTTTGCAGGGCAAGCATCTGGATTGTCCTCAGATCTTTCCAGACAGAAAGTTCTGCTGAGAGTAAGGTGGCCTGCCTGGCTTTCAGTTACTTCCTCCCTGATGTAACAGCAGACCTGGCTCTTGCTTCTGAAAGAATCTGAAAGGTGCTGGCAGCTGCCTCAGGAGAAATAATCACGGTGCTGCGATTCCATGGCAAGAGGACAGTACCCATCTGAAGTGGAATATCTTTACATTTTTGTAGGTATTGCCGTGGGTTGGAGGAAAGTGATCAAAAGCAGAGAAGCCACATGGTGTGTTTAAAGCTCTCTGGGCTTGCATAATTGCTCTGGAGCAGGAGGAGAAACTCCAATCAAACAACTGCATCTGGACAGCGTTCAAAGGCAGCATAGCTGCCTCATTGCCTCCCCAAAGCAGCTTCTTGGTGAAGACTGCAGTGCTCTGGGAGGTGACTTCTGTACTGCTGACCAAGGCATCAAAATGGGCAAAAGGTCTTTATGAATCAGGTTTCAAAGTATTGAAGAGATTTAGCTGAGCAAACTTCTAAAATCCTGTCCAGCTGAGCTACCAGGAAGGATTTATCTAAGCACAACAGAGCAAAACTAGAGGCAATGAAGTGATGTGGAAATAATATTTTTTTAATAAATTAGAGATTGGGCTTCTGCATTGCTGGCCATCCTTCAGAAAAGGGAAGCAATTTTCATGGTGATGAATACTTATTACCTTAGACCAGAAGGGAAAGTTTGTTTTTATTTATATAATATTTAGTGTTTATAAAAACAAAATAAGCCACCTACTGCCCTAAGCGTTCAGCTGGAAGAACATGTAAACAAGCAGAAGCTTTAATAGCATAAATGAGGGACATGGTCCACTCCTACTGAACTACATTGGTGAACATGGCTGGGAGTTTATTTTCCAGGTTTCCTCACTGGCAGCATAACAATCTTTGCCATCTACTTCTGCTCTCCTTGAGTCAAGAGCAGGATTCACTCATCAGGAGCAGGACTGAGCTGCTATTTTAAGACCTAAAGCAAGAGACCCAGTCTTGAAGCAGAAGATGAAAGCTGCCTAAAATATGGCCCTGGAGCTCCAAGATGTAAAGTAGCTGCCTGCTGTGATGGGCCTTATCTGTAGGGACTGATGCTCCATCAGGCCAGGCCCAAACCCCCATCCAGGGACAGCCTGAGGGACTCTGTGCCTCAGATCAGCAACTGTCTGGTGGGGAATGTTTAAAAGACATCATGAGCAGTTACTGAGGAGAGAGAGAACTGGCCATCAGTGCTCCCTAGAGACAGGAGCCCTTGAAAGACCATTCCAGAAGTGTTCCTGACGAAGGGAAGTAGTGCCAGACCTTCCAACAGCTGTAAGCTCTGTGTGCTGACAGTCTTGGATGACTAGATCTAGCAGGAATGTCACATCCAGGGAACATTCAGGGTCAGGTGGGACAGGACTCTGAGCAGCCTGATCTAGCTGAAGATGTCCCTGCTCACTGCATGGGTTTTGATGAGATGGCCTTTGAAGTTCCCTTCCAACCTAAACTATTCCACGACTGATGGAAGAATTACCTGATGATAAGAACAGAATGAGAGAGATTGCATCCATGGCAGGCCTGCCCTTAACACTTCCCTTTTCTCTAAAGAATGACCATCCCTGGACTCTGACAGAGAGAGCAGTAGCACGATCACACAGCTGTGTCCTTTATTGCCTTTCAGGTTTGGAGTGAGGTTTCCCTGCATGTCAGATGCTTATGAACAAGATCTGCTCAGCCTGGCCACGGAGAGTGCACAGGAGCTGGGGTTCCTGAGCTTCACCAGGGAAGGAGTGTACTGCCTGCAGGCTGGGCCCAGCTACGAGACCATCGCCGAGTGCCGCCTGCTGCAGGCGCTGGGAGCTGATGCTGTGGGTGAGCTGCCAGGCTGGGCTGCCAGGGTTCTTTGAGCACATGGATTGAACAGTTAATTCTGCTCAAGGCTGACTTGCTTCAGTTTTTGACTCTCTAAGTCTCCTGGGGCTGGAGAAATGAGCTCTGTGTATTTCTGCTTCATTCTGCAGTGGCTTAGTGCAGCTCCTGGGAGGATCTGCACAAAGTCCCTGTGCTTACAGCTGAGCAAGACAGGGATCCCAGCACAACTTTGTGTTTATTTCCCAAACACAAAGTCTCTCATGCTCAGATGGCTCCACTTCAGGTGGACTGAGTGGGGCCCAATAAAAATGAAGTCTTTTTCTAATATTTTTCTTCTAATTCTGACATTGTAAAGATTTTCACTGTGCTTTTTCTCTACAAACCAGCCTTCCTTATGAGTCTTGTTTAGGGATGGTAATCATGGATACCTTCCCAACTGTGTAAAAGAAAACTAAGCGTCATGATCCATATGATTCCTCCAGCTATGATTCCTTCCATGACCCTTGGCTCATGGAAGTCTGTATATTAATACCTGGAGATTCGTTGTGTGTAAGGAAAGGAGCTCAACTCCCCTCAAAGTAATTTTTATTTGCAATAGCTTTTTTAGCCAAGGAAGAGCCAAATGACCCAGCACATCATTACTTCCTTAGCAAGTCTGCAAGCAGTCTGACACATCTTGAGGAGGGAGCTGTGGCACAAGGATCAAATGCAGGAGGTTTATTGTGTGCTGAGCAGAGTTGTAACTGTAGTCTGCAGCTATTTGAGCCTTGTACATATCACAGCCTTTAACTGTTACAGAGTTCAGACACAGAGCTGGGGGGAATGAGACAAGGACGTGTGCTTGGAGGTAGGATCGTGGTTTGCAGCCTTGGAGAGATCTTGTTTTGGTGTAAATCCTGACTTATTCTGGTCCTTTCCTCTCCTCCTGTAGGCATGAGCACTGTCCCAGAGGTAATTGTAGCCAGGCATTGTGGCCTCCGAGTCCTTGGGATCTCCCTCATCACCAACAAAGCAGTGATGAGCTACAACAGCCCAGAGAAAGCCAACCACGAGGAAGTGCTGCGCATCTCGGTGGTCCGGGCTGAAGCCCTGCAGAAACTGGTCACACACCTCCTTGGGAAGCTGGGGGAAAGCACAAACTCTCTATGACCTCCAGCCTTTAATCCTTCAGATCATAACGTGTGAGAACACTACCAAGTGTTGGGGGAGAGCTGTTGGTGGGACTGTCCCTTTCTCTCCAGATTTTAAATAGACCTTTTGATCTTTGTGCTTTATCTGATCAGGTGCAGAGGTTCACTTTGCATTTTGCCAGGATGATCCCCTCGTTAATAGCTGGTGACCGAAACAGCTTACTGGCACTTCAACACTGGCACATTCCCAAACCCCGGTGCCAGCAGAGCCCCAGAGACTGTGACCTCCCGCTGTCTCTCTTGGGACACCCTCCTGCCCCAAGTCTCTGCTCCCCATTGCACATGAGCCAGGTCAAGAGTTGGTCATGGGGCTTGGTGCCTGCTGGACCTGCTTTGGTAGGGCCTGGTCTGAAGCCAGGCTTTGTGGAAGCCCACAAAAAGACTGAGTTTTGGATACATTAAATGGGCCAGGCTAAAGATGAGATCTGCCTGGAACAAGCAATGGTGCAGAGCAGGTGAATTGCAATTGATTTTAAAGCCTAGAAAACCACTGCACTGGCATGGGGTTGTGTGACCTTCCCCTCCCAGAAGGTCTCCCAGAAAGCCCTCACTTTTCTCATCCTTGGCTCCTATGACCAGCTGCAGAGCTCAGTAGCTGTTTGCTACAATGCAGCACATCCCCAGCACCCCTCACACCTCTTTATTCTGTTTCATTGCCCAATTTATCAGGACATGAAAATTCAGCTCAGTACAAGGCATGGCTTACCTGTGCACCATGTAAACATTGCTAAGATGGAAACAGAATCCAGGTCTATCTCTCCCTGTTTTTGATCAGTTTCTGGATGTCTTGGAGATCAGTGGCTTCAGCAATGCAGACTGGTTTCCTGTTGGTGCCCAAAGACAGAGAGATCCCTTTGATCCCGTGTTTCACATGAGCTTTGCTGCTGTCCCTGCAGCAGATTTTGGAGCACCAATGGTTTGTGGATTTTAGCAATGTGAAATGACAGGGGAAATATTTTGAAACAGGTATGATATTTTTTCTGGGACTTTATTGGTCCTCTTACATAAAGCAAATGAACCAAACAGTGAGTAAAGGACAAACAGGAGAGGTTCTCCCTTACCAGTGTGCTGATGGTCTGTCAAGAAAGGGGGAACATTCACCAGAACGGTGCATTATTCATTGTTCCTCAAAGGTCAAGCTCAGCTGTGGATGCAGCTGGATGTGAAACAGTGACAGTAATTATTAGATAACCTTTTTCCCTTCATTTATCTTGTAGTTCTCTATAAAGCCCATCACTGTCATAGCTAAATGTTTTTAGTTGACTCAGTGGTCTGAACTGAAGACACCCAACCAGTCATGGAGAGCTCCCAACCTGCCTTCCTAAATTTAGCTGACCAGTTGTTTACCATTGACACTTGCCCTCCGTCACAGCCTTCAGCCTTCCATGACATTTCTTCCATTTTTTTCCAGATGGGTATTTGCTTGAAGCCTTTCATGCTGCAATTACTGGTGTCAGCTGCAGTATTCATGGTGCAGATGTTGCCACCAGGAGGAACAGTTGTGCTGTGAATGTTTTCCATTAAATGGTAGCACTTCAGGTGTAGGGGAGCTCTTGGGGTGGCCCCCTTGTCTCCTCCTGGGCAATGTTACATGTGGTCAGCCCTGAGAAATATCTGCCCAGCCTGGTCTGGAGGACTTGTGGAAGGGAAGGATTCACTGCTTGTGCTGTCCTGGCAGAGTCACTTGTTCAGCAGCTCCTGGCACTTGGAGGAGCCCTCAGAGACAGCAGCTCTTCCCATTTTGTGGGTCTGACTGTCAGGACAGTGTCTGGGACCAGTTCTGGTGTGATCTGCAAAGGGAGAGAGGCTCCAGCTCCACCTTCCACAATGCTGTTCCCTTTCCAGATCAAGCAGGAGTGAAGTGCTTGTCAAGGGGGGCAGCACAAGCAGGGAAATATGAAAAGTGGCAGATGTGCAGAGCAAGAAGGAGCCACTTCTACCTGCTCCCTTTTCAGACTTGTCCCAGTATGAGCTTGTTACAGGGCAGGGAGAGAGCAGATAATTTCCCCTGCCTAGAAAATGGTGCTTCACATTCATCTAATTAATACTTGGTAAATACAAAGTCTCTCAAGTGGGAGTGGAAGGCAGCTGTGTAGTTCACTGTAGCTAGCAGCAGCCAGAGTAGCTAAGGCTGGGATTTCAGCAAACTCCATTAATTAATCAGAGTCAGGCTGGGCTGGGATGTGAAGGAAAGCATCCAAAAAACCTGCTGTTGTGCTGGTACTTCTCAGGCAGGGTTTGAAATGATGAGCAGCTTGGCAGCAACACCTGCTTTCAGCAGGCCAGGTCTGCTCCTCTCTCCAGCTGCACCAGAGGCAGATACCATGCTCTTGTGTCTGAATACAGCTGAAATGCAACTTCAAATTGAACCTGAAAATCACTGTACAGCTAAATCTTCAGCAAATTACGTATGTTAAAAAAAAAAAATCTAAATAACATCTGAGCCCTTAAATAGTTTGGGGGTCTTCTTTCAGCTGGCCAGAGTTGGCTTGGATGGCACAAACTTGGCATGAACATCCCGATTTTTGTACTTGTCAATGGTAAGAGGAAGATGTCCTGGGCACTTTGGAAAGGATCTTATTCATATGCAAGTGAGAGGGGAAATACAAAACACAGCGAGCTCATCTGGCTTTGGAAATACTTTTAATACAATTTTGGGTTATTTTACTGCTGATGAAATATGGTGATGCAAGATAGGCAAGACATTTGGGGAAGGAACTGTGAGGAAATAAAACCTGCTGTGATCCTGAAAACTCTGTTTTTGTTTGCTGTGACAATGCCACTGGTTAGAAAGAAAGGAGGTGCTTAACTGCTCTCCCTACATCCAACTCCCAGGCTGGAGGGTAACCCAGGGAAACCCCACAGAACCACATCCCTGGGGGACCAGAACTCAAAGCTCAGGATAAGCAGGACCAAAATTTGACCAGCACTTGGCACAGGTATTTCTTACTGATCCCACTAGGCTGACAAACTTATGGAAAAAATACCAAGAACCAAAGTACCTCAACTTAACTTCTGAGCAGCTGGAAAATGCAGTGGGCTGTGGTAATGCCAGAGCAGAAAGTCATCTGTGCTGGAGGCAGGACACAGTTCCCTTCATGCTCTGCCTTTTTGTGTAGTGCTCTTGGTGTTTTCTGGCAACATCCATGGCTGAAATGACAACCTCAGCTTTCTTCATTCCTGTACTCTGTGCCACTTACCTGCTTCTGAAGTCCAGGGCATTGTGGTCATAGGGATAAGCTGAAAGATGCATGAAAAGCTAAGACACCTGGCAAGTGGTAAAAGAGCCCCAAATGACATGATGATCCTTGCTGTCTCAGTGCTGTGGCTGGCAGTGAGCCCAAGTGCTGCCTGATTAGGGAATGCCACCAGCACGGGCTGTCCCATGTGGCTGTGCCTCTGGCAAAGGGACACATGGAACACCTGTGCCAGTGCAGGGCAGAGCTGGCACAGCTCCTCCTTTACTCACTCACATCACTCACAGCCATGGACTCATGAGCATGTCTGCCTCATCCTCTGTGCCAGCCTTTTCTTTTTCCTTGCTCATCAGTCCAGAAAAAACTTTCCAGATCACAGGGTCCTGCTGTTTCCAGTCCCCTGGAGAAGACAAAGGTGTTATATTGATGCCTTCAAGTGAGATTCACATAAGAGTGTGAGGCCAAGAGGAGAAACCTCTGCCACAGCCCTTGGCTGGACCATATCATGAGTGCTTAAGTAGAGATCTCTGCTGTTATCTGAGAAACAACCCTGTGACCCAAAAAATCTGATGGTGTGATTCATCCTGTTTCCTTTGCAAGCCCCGGTTTCCCACTTTTTTTTTTCTATTTTTTTTTTTTTACATGAGGTTTGCCTTTTGCATTCTTTCCTATTTAAAAGTAAATCAGAAAGCTTTTAAAAACCTGTGCTGTCAGCTCAGCAGAGAGCGTGTGCCTTGCCTTCAAGTTATCAAATTTCCCTTAGATGTTTCTCTTTATTGAAAACCTGCAGTTGAATTAAGGGGATTCTGCTATAGTGGTGTGTTGTTTGGGTTTTTTTCCAAAAGCTTTAGGTCTTCACTGCAAGAATTTCCTTTGCAGGAAAGAACTGAACTCTCCCCTGCTGTGCTGAATGTGCAGCAGGGGGGAGCGATGTGGGTCACGGCAGTGGGCTGATCTCAGGGTGTTGCTGAATTAAGTCCTGGCTCTGTAAGCAGCATGATGGTCTGTTCTTTCCAAAATCTGATGGCATGTTCAGATTGAATCACAGACTGTCCTGAGTTGGACCCACAAGGAACATCAAGTCCAAATCTTGGCACTGCACGGGACATCCCAAGAATCCCATCATGTGTTGATGTGATGGATCCCATCATCCCTGAGAGTGGTGTCCAAATGCTTCCTAAACTCTGTCAGGGCTGGTGCTGTGATTACTGTGACCCTCTCTCTGGGTGAAGAACCTTTTCCTGATATCCAATCTAGGTGATGGGACAGGGGTGAAGGCTGGAGGAAACCATCCAGCCTTTTCTCCCACAGAAGGGACATCCCAGTGCCTGGACACCCATGTGGGAGATGGCTTCAAAGAGCAGCAGCACAACCAGCCCTTGCTTTCCTTTTCTGAAGCTTCACAGCCCTCTCTAAAAGTCTTTCTCAATCTGAGCAAATCCCTTCCTACAGCAATGAGCCCCTCTTGCACCGTTAGCTGCTTCAGAGAGGCAGCTTGAGGAAGCATTTCCCCAGAGAAGGGAGGGAGTACACCTGGAGCCCAAATATTGCTCCCAGGCCCCACCTTGGAGCAACCTTGGCTCTTTGTTAGCAGAGAGGTGGGTGTCATGGAGCAACATGACCCAGAGCCATCCCTGTGCTGGGCTGGAGCTCTGCTCCCTGTGGAGCAGATGATGGACCAGTGTTGGTCCCTGTGCCCATTCTCTCCCCTGCCTGGCACAACTGGGGACACATTCCTAAACCCAGCCCTGCAGAAGCAGTGAATGTCCCCTCTCAGCCCCCAGGAAAAATCTCCTCTGGAGGGTGTGGGACAGTAAAGCAATGGGCTCTGCTGGAGAAAATTGTGCCGCAATAATGGAAAAAAAGAGGGGTTTTTGACTAATTTCTGTGCCAAACCACAGGAAATGTGAATGGAATACACAGGACAGCCTTCAGTGTCCCATGTGTGCCTGAAGGCTGCGTTGTGCAGCAGGGAGGAGGAGAAGGCCACCGCACTGCTCGGTGTCCCAGTGTGGCTTTCCTCATGGGATGCTGGCACAGCATCTCTTCCCATGCCTGAGGTCCTTTGTCCTGCCCTGCCTCAGCTTCCCTCAGCATTAGAGCCAGGCATGGCTCCATCTCCACTGCACTGAGCTCCTCCAGGCCCCTGCCATTTGGAGGGAGCACCTCAGCCCCCTTTTCTTCCAGCCAAAAGAGGCACCAGCACCTGGCAGTGCCCCGAATAACTCCCAGCAGCTGCCTGCTGCCGACTGCGTCCCCGCTCTGCGCACATCTGAACTTCCCTGATGCCTTCTCATCTTTAATTAAGCACTTCCATCAGCTCAGCCTTCTTGCTGGATCTGAATTTTTTTTTCCCCTGTAGCCATGGCAACGCTTCCCCTGGGCAGGCTGCGCTGGAGCCACTGACAAACCCCATGTGTGGCTGTTTTGTTTGGGCCTGGAAACTTCCCTGCCATTTGGGAAAACTTGGGAAAAGAAAATCCTGCAACGAGCTGGTGAGAGGCAAGGAGAGCCAGGGTGAGAAACACATTTTGGGCTGAGCATCCCTTCTATCCCCCAAGGAGCCCTGCTCCAGCAGGGATGGCAGAGCCTGATCTCAGGATTCCTTGGTTTTTCCTCCAAAAGATGGCTGCAATGTCCATGTTTTGTGTCCTCGCTCCAGCCATGGGTGCAAGTGACAGCCCTGCCGTGGCCATTGCATGGTCCCTTGGTGGTGGTGACATAGGGACTGCCATTGCCCTGCTCCTCCTGCCAGGACCAGCAAATCATAAGCCAAGAAGCTGCTATGAGGCAGGAGGACAATGACACAGATGTGGTGACCCAGGGCACAGACATGGTGACTGGGGTAGGACTTGGTGGCACAGGGAGGGATGCAGGAACTTGAGGAAGGAATGGAGTGACAGGCGGGAGGAGGCAGCAGGACAGAGTGACAGGGCAGTTAGGTGTCAGGAAAGGGGTAGGTGACATTAAACAGGGTGGGTGACGTGGGACAGGGGTAAGTGGCACAGGGCAGGGATAGGTGACACAGGGCAGGAGTAGATGTCGTGGGACAGGGGTAGGTGAGAGAGTAGGGTTAGGTGACAAGGCAGGGACAAGTGTCAGGGCACGGGCTGCCGACTCCAGTGCCCAGTGCTGCTCCCAGTGTCCCAGTATCCTGGTGTCTCGGTATCCTGGTGTCCTGGTATTCCAGTGTCCTAATGTCCTGGTACACCGATGTCCGGGTGTCCCAGTATCTTGGTATCCTGGTGTCCCAATGTTCTTGTATCCCGATGTTCTGGTGTCCTGATATCCCAATATCCCTCTGTCCCAGTGTCTCGATGTCCAGGTGTCCCCTGTCCCGGTGTCCAGCTGTCCGGGTATCCTGCTGTCCTGATGTACCGATGTCTGGGTATCCCCCAGTTCCGCTGTCCGGGTGTCCCGCAGTCCCAGTGTCCCGCTGTCTGGGTGTCCCACTGTCCCGGTACCTGCTGTCCCTGTGTCCCGCTGTCCCCGTGTCCCGCTGTCTCCTTGTCCCGCTGTCCCTGTGTCCCCCTGTCCCCCTGTCCCGCTATCCCGGTGTCCCCCTGTCCCCCTGTCCCTCTGTCCCGCTGTCCCCCTGTATCCCCCTGTCCCTGTATCCCCCTGTCCCTCTGTCCCC
>VZRH01006114.1:206671-220300 GCA_013397555.1 Urocynchramus pylzowi | reverse complement strand
CTGCTGCCGCCATGGCGCTCCTGCACAGCCGCCGGCTCCTCGCCGCCCCGCGCCTCGCCGCCGCCGCCGCCTCCCGCGCCAGGTGAGGGCTGAGAGGTGGCTCAGCCCCTAGGGCCGCCCGCCGGTGTCGGCGGAGGGTTTTCCCGCAGCTGAGCCCCGCTCCTAGGTGGCGGTGGGGGGAGGCTGCGGGGAGCAAGTCCCCCCGTGCGGCCCGCTGCTGACGCCGCGCTGGGGATGGGGTTGCTGGGGGGACGGACCGCGCTCGGATTGGCTGGGGAGGGGGTTCCTCGCGCTCTGATTGGCTGCGGCCCAGCCCGGCGCCCCCCGCCTGCCCTTGAGGCGCCTCCGTGGAGGGCGCGTAGGCACCGGGGAGCCCCGAGAAACGGGGCCGGGGACACCCTGTGCCTTAACGACGGGCCGGGGACACCCTGTGCCTTAATGACCTGCTGGGGACACGCCTTGCCTTGAGTGATTGGGCCGGGGTGCTGCTAGTGATGTACACTGTGCTTCGGGGCACGAATGATGTGGTCCATGAGAGGCTGGACGTGTCCCGGCCGTGTGCGCTCGCAGCGCAGAAACCAGCCGTGTCCTGGGCTGTGTCACCGGCAGCGTAGGCATCAGGTAGAGGGAGGGGAGTCTGTCCCTCTGGTCTGCTCTGCTGAGACCCCACCTGCAGTACTGCACCCACTTTTGGGACCCTGGCACAAGAAGGACATCGACCTGTTCGAGCAAGTCCAGAGGAGGCCACAAAGATGATTAGAGGAATGGAGCACCATTTCTATGGGGAAAGGCTGAGTGAAAGAGCTGGGGTTATTCAGCCACTGGAAGAGAGAAGGCTTCGGGGTGACCTAATTGTGGCCCCAGTATCTAAAGGGGCTACAAGAGAGCTGGAGAGGGACTTTTGACAAGAGCATGGAGTGCCAGGACAAGGGGGAAAGGGTTTAATTTGACACAGGTCAGGGTTAGATTAGTTATTAGGAAGAAATCCTTCCCTGTGAGGGTGGTGAGGTCTTGGCACAGGTTGTCTGGAAAAACCATGCCTGTCACATCCCTGGAAGTGTTCAAGGCCAGGTTGGACAGGGCTTGGAGCATCCTGGCCTAGTGGAAGGTGTCCCTGTCTATGGCAGGGGTTTGGACAACGTAATCTTTCAGGTCTCTTCCAACCAAAACCATTCCAGGATTCTGTGTGCTGTAAAATGGGGCTGAGGTGGTGCTGTCCAGCTGCCCTGTGTAGTGGGACAAAAGGACCTCTGCACTGTGCAGTGGGCCTCATGCATGGTGCAGCAGGTTTGCAGTGACCCCATGATCCATGAAATGGGGTGGGAGTAGTGCTGGCTGTGCTGGAGCTGTGCTCTCAGGGCTACAGACCCAGGCAGGAGCAGGGTGAGAGTGACTGTGTTTCTGTGATGACCAGTCCTGCACTGGCAGCTCTGGATTCTGCTGTCTCTGGTCAGCAGAGGTTTGGATAGAAGGATGTAGGATGCTGCTGGAGCTGTGTGAAAAGCCCAGAACATCCAAGTTTCCACAAAGTACAGCTGACCTGAGAGCCACAGGGCTGGGAACATCACTGAGACCAGGTGGCCAAGAAGCAGAGTATGCAGAGGGATCTCGATGAGGCCTTGCTGCTCTCCAGAACCCTTTGACTCCTGGCCCTCACTAGTGGGGAAGTCTCTAAGAAACAGTTTCCAGCCTAGTCAGAGCAGGAAAGCAGTGGTTTTGTTAAATCTCTGTTTCAGCAGTCACTACTGCTTCTAAGCCAGCCTTCTGGCTCTTCTCGGCAGGGACAGAAGAGCAGCTGTTTAGAACTTGTGTTTTGTGTCCATGGACTATAGCAGGCCTGTGAAATGTATGGAGCCTGCTGGCATAAGCTTTGCTTTTCTCAAGCTTGTTATACAGCAAACTGTAAATTACCAAATTGCATTGAGGTCACCCAAAATAACTTGTTAAGTTTTGTCAGTAAGGAACCTCTGTGCACAGCCCCCTTTTTCCGTTCAGGAATAGTGGCTTATTATGCAACAAGGGAAGCCAAGCACTGATTAGCAGTTTCTGTTTCCTTATCTTCAGCAATATAATGTGGTGCTCCGGCTGCTATCATGAATCTGTGCTGAGAATGCTCTTTCTGAAAGCAGAACAGAGGTTAAGAGATACCAAATGGTTAAAACGGCAGGGGCTCCGTTGACACACAAATGCTAATTAGGGTGATAACTCAGTCTGCTGCTCTGATGTATCACAAGACAGCTATTTAAATACTTTTCTTGGTGGAAAGCTTATCGAATCTCACTGGGGCAAGGAATTTGTAGGCTTGAAAGGCCCTGTAGTAGTCATCATCCTGTTGGCATTGTTCTTGTTTAAATATTTGCTTTAAATGTGGTTTACATACAGCCTTTGGCCCCTGCTCTGCTCCGACTTGCAGAACTGCTGTGGGGGCTTTGGCAAAGCTTCTGAAATCTGGTATCTTATGTGGCTGTACCTCAGGGAACGTGGGCTGGCCTCTCCACATGGAAACCTTCACTGGGCTTGTAAATGCTTGCTCTCCGGGCTTGGCTTGAGTCCTTAAGCACTTCTTAGGTCTGTGCACTTGAGGCATAAGATCCACATATATTTTTGAAAAATGTTGCAAATTTATGCAATTTCTGGTGCATTTTTCCACTTTCTCTGTCCCACTGCACTTGCAGTTGTGCATTAAACCAGCTCAGAAGACCAGCATGGCTGAAGAGTACAGAGACTATTTAGATCTCTGATGACCATCTAACTCTGAGTGGGCCTTCTGCGTGGAAGTACTGTAGCTGGAGAATGTGCTTCCTTTGGCTTACATTGAGTATCCCTCGGGTAGTTCAACCCCCGCTTAAGTTTACCTCTGGTTAGTTTTCTGTACTGAATACCTCTAGCCTGGCAGAGATGTGCAGTTTATAGCTTTGACCTTTATTCAAGCCCAATGTTCTTTTAATTGCTCAAAATAAAATACAAGGCAGTGCAGGGACAACAACAGTAACAGGGGTAGCAGTGTGTTAGGGTTTGTGGCCTTGGACCCCTAGGAGATCTCTTTTTCCCAAACCCCTTTAGGAAAGCTTTGCCTCTGTGATCTCTTTGGTATCCTGATGTGTTTGGACAACTCAGCCTAGGCTTTTTTCACCTGTCTCCCTGCAAGCTCACCTCCCTGGAAATACCAGAGGAGTTCTGTTTGGCCTGGAATCCTTCATGCTGAGAACAGGAAAATAAGTCCTAAACCTACCCCGTGGGTGCCTTAAGCCAACACCAAAACCGGCTCAGAACAAAAGTACTTAACTCTCTGGAGTGCTGCAGCTTAGGTAAATGCCTGCAGGATCAGCATTAATTGCAAGTATGTTAGAGCTCAGTGACCTGCCTAAGCCTTAGCAGGATTGGAACCTAAATACCCCAAACACTGTAAGCTGCTTGGGGAAAAGCCCAGCAGAAAGAAGGTGCTGTCACCATCTCCAAAGCTGCAGCTCTTTAAAATAGATGGCCAGGCTCTTGCAGCCCTTGATACCAAAATATCCTAAACCAGGTAAACTGAAGAGAGCCACACTACTGCACATTGTTTCTCTCTTTCCCAGCCTCTCCATTGCCAGGAACACATTGGGAGGGGTTTGTCCAAAGCCGCCTGAATCTGCAGCAGGAGTTTGCCCTGACAGTCCCCTTGACGTGTCCTGCTCAGGTTGGTTCCCCAGGTCACTCCCTCCACACTGGCTGCAGCCCCTGTCCCTCTCTGGGGGGTGTGTTTTGCTGGCATCTCTGACTCATCCTCCTTTCCAAGCTAATCCTATACTTAAGAGGTAATTAAGACTAGTTGGTGGTCCAAAAAACGTTAAGCACATCTTCCATTTTTAAACTACCTGAGGTGGCTCTACCTCTTCCTCAAAGCCTGTCAAAAGGAGTAAGAGGCTTTTTTTTAAAATTTGGAAATAGTGTACAGAGGGGAAGAGCAGTTAGTCTGAAGAGGGCAAATGATTGAGGCTCCATGAAATACAATCTACCTACATGGGAGAGTGCAAAATTTTTCTGTAGTGAGGAAACTTGGCCTAAATGGACCTAAAACAGGGATAGAGTGGAGAGGAAATATGATTGTGTGAGTTCTGCTGATCATTTAGTTTCCTTAACCTGCCTGGCCCTGCTGCCCACAGATCTGTATCTGCCTACAGAGTCTGCACTACACACTGAGCAGGAGGTCTGGCTGGCCCTGGGCTGGCTCCAGCCTGCCTGCATTGCCTGGGGCATGGACCAGCCCCAGGACAGCATTCCCAAGTTGGGAAAGGATCTTATTATCAGATGATGTAGCCTTTCCTGGGCTGCAAAGTGTAGTAAAGCTGATATGTCTCTCTGTGTGTTTCTCCTTCAGCAATCAAGGGTTGAGTTCTGTCCTCCAGGAGATAAACCCAATCTACTTTGTATTGCACCCTTTGTTCCCCATTGAGCTGGGGGACTGGGGTAGGTGCCTGTGTGGTGAGTCAGGGTGCTCAGAGCTGCATGCAGTGCCTTCAGGAGGGGGCTGTGACAGCCAAATTCCTCTGCCAGGCAGGTTAAAAACCACCACTGCACTGCCTGCAGGCCTGCAAAGCCTGGACCTGGGACAGGGCAGAGACTGTGGCCAAAGGAAATAACAGGTTTCTTTTTATAGCATGGTCTGCTCTGCCCTTGACATTAAGAGAGCCTCTCCATCTTCAGGGTGTGCTGCCAGCCAGGCAGAGGCAGGTTTGTGCTTGACAGCAGGGAAAGGGTCTTCACATCAGAAGGGTCTTGTCACTTGTCACATGGGGAACAAACTGTCTTCTATGATTTCCTGGAAAACAGCATTTGTCTACAACACCAGGGGAGGCAGAGTTTGTAAGGCAAAGAGTGGAAATACCTTTATTCTGTCAGCCAATGCTGGGAGAAAAACAAATTATTTTTCATGTACTACAGTCTTTCCAGGAGTTTGGAAGAGACTCCATATTCATGCTTTTGTGCAATTGCCTGGGTCTGGCCAAGGTTCCCTGGAGGGGAATAACCTGTGCAATCCCACGTGCAGGCTCTGGGCACTTGTCCAGAGCATAGGAGTTCAAGGCTTCAGTTTCCTGGGCTCTTTGTGGTGTTAGCACATAAGGCAAACAGGAGCATTTCAACATGCTAATGCCTGAGAGGGAGTCAGTTATCTTCAGCCACAATGAACTGAGGCTCTTCACCTATTCTGCAATATATAGTGTGACTTAAATGGTTTGGTTTTTTGGCTAATTCTCTGAACATTATTTGTACATTTTTCAGTGGTTTAAAGACAAGATTTCCCTTGGGGGTTTCTGTTGGTGCACATCTCTGCCCAGTTCTCAAGCCTCATCCTTAGCTTCTTGTTTCTCCCTTTAGCTCATGGTGGTCCCATGTGGAGATGGGTCCCCCTGACCCCATCCTGGGGGTGACAGAAGCTTACAAGCGTGACACCAACTCCAAGAAGATGAACCTGGGAGTGGGGGCATATCGGGATGACAACGGGAAGCCGTATGTCCTGAACTGTGTTCGCAAGGTGAGCTGCGTGCTGGGCAGGGCCACATCCAGGTGCCAGGTACCCTGAGGCAGCCAGGGAAGGAGAAGATCGCTGAGCAAGTTTTGTCTGTTGGTCCTTAAAAATAAGCTCTGTCTCTAACAGAACAGGACAGTATTCCTGGATGTCTCCCTTAGCAGGATTAATGCTTTTGAGACATGACAGAGCTGTTAAGTAGTACAGGACAAAACAGAAAATACATGTCCTGTTCCCATTCAGGTAACTCTTAACTTGTTGCTGACTTCTATGACCCCTCCAATGCACCTGTTCTCTGAACTTCAAGGTGTTTCTTGAACAGGCTGATGCTCTTTAGGGCACCCCACAAGGGAGGAAGGAGCTAACATTGGCCCCTTAGTGGATTAGTCTTAGAAATTCTGCTGAGCCGATACTACCAGTTTCTCCATAAGCCAGTCTAAAAGTCCAGCCCAGGGAGCTGGGTGTGGACATTGCCCTTGAAGGGATTATGGGGTCTTTTAGGGCTGTAGGGGTAGAAATAGGCTATTAAATAGCTGGCAGCTGACACATGCATTTATTGGCTGCACTGACAGGGAGGGTGCAGGGAGAGTGCCTTTTCCATGTGTCTCATCAGTGTGGGGTTTAAAGCCATCCCTTGCCTCCCTCTCTCTGTGCAGCTGGGTCACAACCAGGGAGCCTGGATGGTGTCTAAGGGACAGTTTCTTGGTGGTATGTGAATGCTGCCAGGGTCTGTGCCACTTCCAGGATGACAAGGCCCTGCAAAAGGTTTGCTACCCTACCTGGTTTGGGGATGTCTCCTATGTAGAGATGATATCTGTCTCTCAGTAACACTCAAGTCTTGCTTTCCTGGAGGACAATTCCTGCTTGGGCAAAGAAGCGTGTGTCCTTGTGCAGCAGCATTGACTTGTAATGGGCTGGAAGTGGTGCTCTCTTCTGGTGCCAGGTTTCCTTGGCTCCACTGTACCAACACTGTCACCCACTGAGGGCTCTGGTGGCTGCGGGGTTTTATCTGAAATATTTACTGGTGCCCCTTGCTTGGAATGAGCCCTGCAGAGAAACTCCTGTAAACCAACCTTTGCCCCTTTCAAGCAAGCAAATGTGCGGAGAAGTGACCTTCAGCTGTCCATCATTCTCTGCACGGTGATGCCTTCCTCGCTGAGCTTGTGTCCTCCCTTCCAGGCGGAGGCCATGATAGCAGCCAAGAAGATGGATAAGGAGTACTTGCCCATCGGGGGACTAGCGGATTTCACCCGGGCGTCCGCAGAACTGGCTCTGGGGGAAAACAGTGAGGCCTTCAAGAGTGGCAGGGTAAGGAGAGGCTGGGACATGGGGCAGGAGGACACACGGTTGCTATGCGGGTGCTCAGCAAAAGTGGAAGAACTGGTGGGGTATTGATGCTTCTGAGTTGTGGGCTGGCTGGCCCCAAGGATCACCGCTTCCTCTGAAGGCTGGGGTGAAACAGTGCTGTCCAAGGAGGGGATTTAACTTTGCCAGGGGGCTCAACTCCCTGCCCTGGAGCTGGAGCTGCTGACCCCTGTGGTCCCTCCAGCCTCTTGTCCCTGTTTTGATGTGCTGCTGCCAGTGCTGACATAGTGACTGCGCTCTCCCTGTAACACAACATGGCTACTCAGACTCAGATATTTTTTTTCTTTCCTTGCAGTATGTTACTGTGCAGGGTATTTCTGGGACTGGATCTCTGCGAATTGGAGCCAACTTTTTGGTGAGTGCCTGGCCAGCAGTGGAAGGAAAGGACGTGTTTTGACCAGAGCTGAATTTTTATGGTTTTCTAGCTGCTTGAATGTATACAACCTGTTTGAACACTGTCTTTCTATTGACCAGCAACGATTCTTCAAAGCCAGCCGTGATGTGTATCTACCAAAACCATCCTGGGGCAATCACACTCCCATTTTCCGTGATGCTGGCATGCAACTTCAGGCTTATCGCTACTATGACCCCAAGACGTGCAGCCTTGACTTCTCTGGAGCCATGGATGATATTTCTGTGAGTTGCCTTCCATGCCTGGAAGAAGGGAGGTCATGTGGGGAAATGGGTAATGATATTACTTTACCCTGTATGTGATGATGTGGTATGAAGATGTGTCAGGGGAGGTTTAGGCTGGATATTAGGAAAAGATTTTTCACCCAGAGGGTGGTTGGGCACTCAAACAGGGTCCTGAGGGAAGTGGTCATGGCACCAAGTCAGCCAGGGTTCAAGGAGTGTTTGAACAATTCAAGCACATAGTGTGGTTCTCAGGGTTGTCCTGTACAGAGCCAAGGAGTTGGACTCCTTACAGGTTCATTCCAGCTCAGAATATTCTGTCATTCTATGATGCCTGAAGGCATTAAATCAAGCCTAGAAGCTTCACAGAGCTCATCTAAGCTGTCTCATCTGCTGAGGAGAGTGCTCAGATATCACTGATGATTCATTGTCTATAACATCTTCCTTAGAAAATTCCAGAGAAGAGCATCATCCTCTTACATGCTTGTGCTCACAACCCCACTGGGGTGGATCCCCGGCAGGAGCAGTGGAAGGAGCTGGCAGCTACGGTGAAGGTAAGCAATGTCCCAGGGGTACTGTGCCATTCCTGGGAAAACCACATCTCTGGCCTTTCATGGGTGGCACCTGGTCTTTACTTCGCTAAAGGTTATTCCCTTCCCTGAAGCCAGGATGGGTGTCATGTTCCTGACAGGAGCAAGCCAAATGCACCCAGAAAGCTTCTAGCTGACCACTGGGCTTTCTGCTGGCACCTTTCCAGGAAGCTGGAGTAGGGAGACCTGAAAGGAGAGCAGCAGGGTTGAAAGCATGAGCTGTGATTGCTGGAGCAGAGCACCCAGTGCTGGTGTATTAAAAATGCTGGAAGATCTCTCACATGCCTGGTGTCTCCTTGCAAGCTTCAGCTGCAAATAGATAGGGACAGGTTCTGCCTTCTCCTCCTTCCTGCTGCTCCATCAAGCCTGTAGCCAGTGAAATTTGGCTTGGAGATACTTGGCCTTAGTAGGGTCCTAAGAATTGGTAGATATCAAAGTGATCTCTGTGGCCTATAGAAGGGTAGCTCTAAGGGGCAATGCATATGGGGTATCTGCCTAGCTGACTAGAGGGTTCCCAGGTGATTTTCCTGGAAACTGATAATACAGAAGACATTGAAGTAGATTATTTTATTACTTTTGCTTCCTGGGCCAGACTTGCACGTCCCATAAATGCACTGGAGGGCTTTTAGCTGCTGTTTTGATGTGTGCTGGGTAGCTGCAGGTTTTGGGCCACTTTCCCTGTGGTGAATGAAGAGGAATGGCTCTCTTTCTGGAGCAGAATCGCTGCAGGTGGACAGACTGCTGTCTGCATGGCTTTTCTCAGCCTGCTGCCCTGCGCCTTGGAGGGGGGCTCAGCTTCTGTGACACTCTGTTCTATCTTTGCCGGCAGAAACGAAACCTCCTCGTGTACTTTGACATGGCCTACCAGGGCTTTGCCAGTGGGGACATCAACCGGGATGCCTGGGCTGTGCGGTATTTCATCGAGCAGGGCATCAACATCGTCCTGTCACAGTCCTTCGCTAAGAACATGGGGCTGTACGGTGAGTAGGGCACGTGGTGAGGAAATAGGCTCATCCAGGCTGCTGGTGGGATCCTAATACCTCCAAGGTTTAGCAGCCAGTGTCTTCCTGCTGCCTGTGTTCATCCTGCAGTACTGAGCGGGGATAACCCATTAGGAGCTGGTGGAGACCCTTCTATAGAACAGGGATCCACTAAAGCTGTGTTGGGTGCCAGAGTATAAGAAGGATACAAAGCTTTCAGAGAGTGTCCAAAGAAGACTACAAAGATGGTGAATAGTCTAAAATAGAAGCCATACAAGGAGCAGCTGAGGACACTTGCCTTGCTCAACCTGGAGAAGACTGAGGGGCAGAGCTCATCACGGGCATTAGCTTCCTCCCAAGGGGCAGCATCTGCTCTCTGTGACCAGTGACAGGAGCCAAGGGAATGACATAGAACTGTGTCAGGGAGGATTTTGGCTGGATATTCAGGAAAGGCTCTTAACCTAAAGGGTGATTGGATATTGGAACAGGCTTCTCAGGGAAGTGGTCATAGGATAAGCCTGACAGAGCTTAAGGAGCGTTTGGACAATGCTGTCAGACATAGGAATTGTGGGATTCTTGGGGTTGTTCTGTGCAGGGCCAAAAACTGGACCCAATGATCCTTCAACTCAAGATATTCTGTGATTCTCTTAGGAGAGCGTGCGGGTGCCTTCACAGTGATCTGCAGTGATGCAGATGAAGCCAAGAGGGTCGAATCACAGCTGAAGATCCTCATCCGCCCCATGTATTCCAACCCACCTGTGAACGGAGCACGCATTGCCTCCATGATCCTGAACACCCCTGACCTACGGAAGGAATGGTAAGAAGAAATCTGTACTGTTCATGACAGTGGGGTCTCTTTGTGTAGCCCTGTGCTGTGCTTACAGTGTGCTGCTGTCACAGGCAGCTCTTAGCTTCAGCAACAGTCAGAACTATGTTTACTCTGGAGAAATCCCTGCTTATGCCCTGGCATCAGCTGGTGTCAGTTTAACCTGACACAAACAGGTTTTCCTTGTGTTACCAAGGAAGAAAACTCTGTAAAGGAGGGGATAAAGCTCCCATAGGACTGAGGGCTGCAGGTGCTGCCTGTCTAAGAAGCATAAAAGTCTGAGGTGGTGTAGCCATGTAGTGTGTCTCATGTGGGGGAAGTGGAAGCATAAGCCCCCTGGGAATGAGACCCAGGAATGTAACCCTCATGCACTAAGCCTGATTCCTGGCGTCAGCCTGTGCTGTTTTCCCAGCCCCTTGGTGCCGGGTCCCTCCCAGCAGCTGGCCTGACAGAACAAAGGTTGGCAGTGTGCTGTGGCCTCGCTGGGGGCTGTGTTCTTTTGGCAGCCTGACACTTGTGCATGATCCAGGGCCCAGCAGAGCCATTTCCCTAGCTGTGCTGCTTTGGAGCAGGGCCTGTTTGCCAATGCTACCCCTGCACTCTTGGTTTATCTGTAGATACTATTTTATCTGGGTTTGAGTAGTGCTGCCATGAGGCATCCTACTGGCCCATGGCTTTCAGATGTGAGAAATATCTATATTCTAATAGTAGTGTCCAATAGCAATGGAATACATAAAAAGAGGTCAACTTTGGGTATCAGGAGAAAGAAGCAGCTCTTCCAGGTGGAGCTACATCTTCATGCTCACCTGCATCCCTCTATGGGGCCCCTCCAGGTGGAGAGGTTGATTTTCAATAGCTGGGGTGGGGAGAGCAATGTTGGTGTGTTCCAGCCCTGCTCTGAATGGTTCCTGGGTTGGCTCCTCAGGCTCACAGAGGTGAAGGGCATGGCTGACCGGATCATCAGCATGCGGACCCAGCTGGTGTCCAACCTCAAGAAAGAGGGATCCTCCCACAACTGGCAGCACATCACTGACCAGATCGGCATGTTCTGCTTCACAGGGCTGAAGCCTGAGCAGGTAAACACAATTCCAGTGGTCTGAAAGTGTCATTTGCACTCCTTGTCAGTAAGTTTTTGACTGTAGATGCCAAAAGGAGCCCTTGTAAGCACTTCTTCAGAAGAAACATCCTTCAAGTCCTAAGCACTGGCACATCATGGGGACCCTAGTCTTGCTCTTTTCCCTGTTGTACTTGGGGAGGTTGAAAGTAAATGTAGCTGTCATGTCTATCAAAGCAAGCAGTCACTTGGTGCTGCTCTGAAGTGACCTTAAAGGTCAGCTCAAGTGAGGTGACTCTTCCAGCTGAACATATGCAGTGTTGCTGCTTGGCCCGAGAGCTGAGCAGCATGTCTCTTGGTGCACAGGGTACTCTGCAGGTAGTGGGATGCCCTGTCTGCTGGCAGCCAGTTTGCTTTGAGTTTCAGCAAACTGGGTAAATTTGCACTTTGCTGACACAGCAGAGGTCGGCCTGCAAGTTTGAACTTTGCTCTTTCACCCCAGGTGGAGCGGCTGATCAAGGAGTTCTCAGTCTACATGACAAAGGATGGACGCATCTCTGTGGCGGGAGTTACGTCAGGCAACGTGGGTTACCTGGCTCATGCCATCCATCAAGTCACAAAGTAAAGACAAAGGGGTGCCCTGGAGCTGGTGGCTTTCCCTTCCTCACCAGTCGAAGATGAGGAGGGAAAAGAAACAAGCAGAATACTTCAACCACAGCACTTGAAGCCGCTGCTGAATGTATCTTGTAGATGAGTTGTAGAAGCCTAGTCAAATCCACCCTTTGTTGTGGAGCAGGGACATAATTGCTGGCTCCTGCTTGTCACAGCCGTTCTTCCCTGCTGTCCATCCTTTCTCCATCAGCCCCAGCACCTATCTATGCTGGAGGAAGCAAATGTTTAGCAATGCCATCCTACCAGCGTAGGCACCAAAGGCTTCTCTGCACACATTTCTCCATGAGAAGGCTTTGTGAGGCTTTTGGCTGCTGGTCCAAGCAGCAGCAGGCAGGGAGCTGGGTGGGCTGAGTTGGAGGGCTGCTCTGATGTGCTCTTCCAAACTCCTCAGCCAGTCCCTGCTGCCAGCAGGCTCCATCCTCCTCCATCATCCCAGCCTGGGGCTGGGCAGCACCAAAGCTTTCCTCTGACAAACAGCTCTGAGGACTTCTCACTACCAAACTCTGCTCCGTCGTTGGCTTTGCTCTTTCCATCTGGGACTCTCCTTTCAGATGTAATTCACAGTGGCATCAGTGCGTGGGGCAGACCAGTGTCCCTCTTTTAAACCTGTCTCACTTTCATACCTGGAGGTGAAACAATTTCTCACCCCCCCCCTCCCCTCCCCAATAAGAATCTCCTCTGAAAACTGCTCTCTGGTGGTCTCTGCCTCGCCCCACTCCTGTCCTAAGCCCAGCAATCCAGCCCTTTACCTCCAGCAGCCCTCCCTGCAGTCTTTGTTGAGTGTCCCAAAGCTGTAAGCCAAGAGGCTGGCCCTGCAGTATGTGGAGGTGTGGGGCATCCCTCTCTGCTCTGTTCAACCACATTTCTGGTGACACCAGAAAACAGAGATCTTGAGAGAAATCTGAGAGCTGATGACTCAAAAAGCATTCTGTCCTTCTAAACCAAGTGCCCCTGAGGTCCTGTGACTTACTGGACTCTGATTTTTAATCCAAATAAATTGGTGCATGGCTATGTTGAGCTGGGGAATTCATCCTGTCATTGTGCAGCTGGATCCTGTCCCTTCCATGCACCAAACATTCCCTCTCAGGGCCATGCTAGCACAGGAGATCTTACATGACCAGTGAAACCCTCATCTCCCGAGAATCCCATGTAGAGAGAGGCAGTTCCCACCGATGGCCCCAGGAGCACAGTGTGTGTGTGAACTGAGGTTGTCCAGGTACGAGCTAGCGTCACGGGGCTGAAATTGAAGCCTCTGGTGTTGAACGTAGGTGTTGCTGGCAAGAGGATAAATTCCCAAAAGCTGTCTGCCTTGGGACATGGGGCCATCTTTGGCCACTGGCCCACGATGTAGTGGAGCCTCCCTAGGTGGAGCTGGAGGCATTACCTCTTAAGTCTGTGAGCTGTCTCCATCCACTGGCACTTCTTCCCTCTGCAGCCATACCAGGGTATTTAGCAGGGCAGTCCTCATTTCCCATTCCTGCCGGGGGCAGCTGTGTGCCCGTTGGAGCTGGGACAGGTCCGGTCTGGTGCACTTGTCCCGGTCTAGTGGACGTTGTTGCCACATTTGCTGGAAGGCTGGATCCTCCCGCCGCTCCCTGACAGAAGGTTTCCGCTCCCACGCCGCTTGTTTACTGGCCCGATGCCCACAGCCGCTGCTTGCTGTCCTTTGTGCAATAAACCGCTTTCCATGCCGCACACGCCGTAGGTGCTGCCCCACGGCGCTGTGGGTTCCTGTGCTGTGGTCCCCGGTTCTGCGTGGCTCTGGAGCTGCCGCCCCCTGCCCTCTTACCCGCGTGGGGCGTTCTCCTGCTCGTTCTCTGTACAATAAAAGCACCCTGGAGCACAGCCCTGTCTCTCGCCCTCTCCTTGCCGCAGGTTCCCCGGAGGCTCAGCCTCTGGGAAGGGCTACCCGAAGGGAGCTGTTGCCCCTTCGCTGATGTTCCCCCGCCTCCGGGGCTGGACTACAACCCCCGGCGTGCAGCGGGCAGGGCGGAGCCGCCGCC
>VZRH01006114.1:127928-197669 GCA_013397555.1 Urocynchramus pylzowi | reverse complement strand
GCCGCGGGTGCTCCCTGTTCGGTGGCGGGGGCAGGTGGCTGCGGCGGCGTCGCGAGGTGCTGGGGAAACCGCCAGCGCTGGAGCTGGGCTCATTTCTCCCCCTTCGCTTGTGTAACGCCGCTGGTGACAGGTGGAGCTTTGAGGACTCCGGGCCGGGCCTGCCCCGGCCGGGCTCGGCGGCCTCCGTAGGAGATCGGTGTTGTTGTGACTTGCCCGCAGAAAATACGGAAAAAGTGAGCTGTAGTAAATAATCCGGTGACATAACCTTCTTGCAGACCACAGGAGAGAAATCCTTCTCAGTGCTGTCCTCCAGTTAAGAAAACGCTGCCCAGTAAAATGGACTTGTATAATTCTAAACCAGAAATAGCAACAGTTGGGTGTCTCGACAGATGCTGTATTAGTACAAGAGCTTCTTTACAATAGGCCCCTAACTTAGTTTAGTACCGTTTACTCCTTATACAGGAAGGCCAGTGAGCACTCATAGTTCAATTTCAACAAACCACAACCAATTTGGACTGTATTCACGACAGAAGCGAGGTAACGCTGAAAATACAACACTAGTCTGTTGGTATATCGTGTACTCGGATTGTTTCTGAATCCCACTTGTTGCAAGGAAGCATGGCAACTGCTCTCAGGAACTTTTTTTAAGCAGGTAACAAAACAGGTGTGACTCTGACAAGTCTCTCTTAGTGTACCCAACTGATTCCTGTTTCTAAGGTAACTACTTTGGCATTGGCTAAAATTATGGGCAGGGTGAGTCCAGGTGGGGTAACTCTCTTATAAACAGGAAACAAACTTAGTTGGTAGTAGACTAGTCTGTCCTTTCCACCTTTGTTATTTTGATTCTTTCAGCACTTTTGCTGATAAATTCACTCTTAACTGTTGATTTTGTTGGCCTGGTGTCTCCAAACCAAACTCACAGCCAGTTTGCTGCCTATCTGTGTCTCTTCTTTGGAGAAATACCTTACCCTGTTTATCCTGTATAGTGCTCCTAGGTTTTTGATTTATGCTGAAATGGCCACTCTTGGTGTTCAACTGAGTAAGTGGAAGACCAACTCTGGGAACATAACTTAGCAATAGAGGACAGTAATGTTTTGTGTCCCCATGATGGGGCATAACTAAATCATGTTGGGAATTGTTATCACTGAGAATCATGTTTGAGGCCATCACTTATTTAGCCAGAGAGAACAGAGATTTCTCTTCTGTTCCATAAACATCCCCACTGTATGAATATTGCAGCTTTCTTTGACTTTTGAAATAGCATTTAGCTATGCTAAAACACATTTTGGACGGTAAAAAGCCATGAAGCATTTGATAACAACTCCCTCCTTTTTTTCCACCCAGCAGAAACTTTATTCTGCAGCTCTTGTCTGAAGAAGAACTGGGAAGTGAGAATTTCTTGTTGTTTTGTTGTTTTGGGTTTTTTTTGACAGTCCAGGTTGAGATGTGAAAATACCTGATCAGCCATGTCGTGTTTTATGCATATCTTATGTATTTGAGGTAGATTCCAAACTGCAACTTCACTGGCCTGAGTGTACAGACACAACTTAGGTGCTTAGTTCAGTCACACTCTCAAAACTAAAGTTACTGTGTCTAATCATCTTTTGACTTCCATTTTACTGGAATTGGTTGCAGCTTTCCAGTGTATGGAATGCTCAGGTGTCTTTTCTGTTTGTAAACACCTGAATTTGAACTGGTCAGCTGAATCAGGAGCTTATTTTACTGCTAATGTGACTTTCACTCTGGGGTTTTTTCCTCAGTGGATTTCAAAGTGGTAGACACCCTGAAATATAAAGTATAGTATGATTGAAAACCACCTTTCTCCCTTGGATTGCTCCCAGTGGCTGCCTTCAGAGCTGTGCTGCCCTTCCATGTTTTGTATTTGTTCATGAGTTTAAAAAGAGGGTAAGGGACTGTTCTGGAGAGCAGGTTTAGCACTGCTCCCTTTAGCGTGTTTTATGTGATGTTTGGTGACAGTTTAGAACCTAATCAGCAAGCACATTGCTGTTTGTGTCACTTGATTTATTTTATCCTCCACATGCAGCACGTGTGCCCTGAAATCATACAACTCTTGAAATCCAGTGGCAATAGTTACTTACTTCTGCAAAATTCTGAAAAAAAAAAGATCCAAAGTTAGCGTAAAGTAATTTTGAAATTACTTTCTTTGTAGGGGTGTTTCTGAATTTTGGAAGACTTCAGGTTTGTCAACTTCGGCATCAAGGCTTAGTTACTCTCTAGTGATTTCTGGTTAGTAGGGAGTGTCTTTGGTCACACCTGATGGGTGGTTTCATATTGGCCCACTCTATTTTGTGATCTTTGGATTCTTGCCTGAAATTTTATTGCATTTATGTTTTAATCCAACAGAACTCTGCTCTTGAAAAAAGATCTACTGAAATAGGTGCCAAATGTCTTTTGCTTATGAGCTGTTGTTTTCCTTAGGAAGTGTTCAGGATGTGTAATGTTGTAGAATTTGGTAAATATTTTTTATCTCTTTAAAATGGGTTGTATTGCACAGTATAAAATAGTAATATTGTGAGAGCTCCTGAGTCCTGTGTCAGGTATCTTAATCCATTATTGTATCTTAGGATCTGTGACTGAAAGTAGATCATTTTGCCAGGTAATCTGAATTTTTTTGATAAACTCCCTGTGGCTGAGGCCTGACTTGTCCGAAACTGGCAGATTTGTCCCATGGACTGAAAGCTTCCTGAATTGTTGAGGCCACTGTAGGGAGATTCATTCCCACTAAGGATATATGGATCTAAAAATAAAGTCTGCTTCACATAGCATTCATAGCTTCCTTAATCAGTGCAGTTGTAATTGAATTTTAGCCTTGCACTGAATGACCAAAGAGGTACCTGTGCAGTTCTGCTTTGCAGGCAAGGCTCCCTTGGTTACTCTGTACTCTCCTGAGTTAGGTTGCTTCCTTTGAACCTCTGAAGTGCTGTTAATGTTGTGTCCGGGGGAGCTGTCAGCTTTGCTCTGTGCCGGGATACACACAGTGCAAACCATATGTTTAGAACATAAGTAGGAAGCTGTTTCCTCAGCTATTGTGTTCCTTGAGTCTCCGTGTTTGCTCAGGCTCTTCCTTGAGAGGCTTCCTTGAAAGAAAAAAATCCCATTTTGCCTTCAGCTTGGATTGTTCAGTAGCACTGCCAGATTTTGCAGTTGGAAGGTGGCAAAGCTTGTTTTGCTTCTTTGCAATCAAAGTGTTCCCTGCTTTTTTGGAAGACAAGAGATGCTAATAGGAGGGTGGGATGGTCAGTGTGTTGTATGGCACCAGGGAGGCTTGAGCCCAGCTGGAGAATTTCAGTACTAAAACCCCTGAGTTTTAGGTGGAGTAGGCATGATTGCTGTGCTGTTTGTAATGGTATGATGAAAAATGCCCAGAGAGATGTGGTTTTTCTTCCTAGGGGCCTGAAAGGCAAACTGTGAAATTCTGTTATTGCCTTAAAAATTGGCCAGGTTGAAGTTTTATGTTGTGTCCTGTAGGCAGTTCAAACAGCCTGTGAGTTCTTCAGGCTGGATGCTGTAAGCTGGTGCTCTGATGGGACTGAATTCCCCTTGCTCACTGCTGGTTTTAGTATAAATACAGGTACTGTGCTGAGGTCTGTGTGCTTTATTTTTAGCAAATGCTTTTCAGAAACTTTATATTGGTCATGTATGTTAAACCCTGCCAGTAAGATTGTCTTGGAAGGCATGTACTTGCCAAACCCAGTGGCATTTTCTAGGTTATTCCAAAAGAAGAATTTAAAGGTTAAAAAAAAAAGAAATCAGGTACTGTACTACTGAGAAATCTTTTTAAACTTCTGTGCCAGTTCTCCCTTCTGGATGTTCCACAGTTAGTGGCCTTTTAAACCTTTACATATGAAGGTAATGAATTCTAGCTTGTCAGATGTACTAAAAAGAAATGGAAGTTTTGTGTAATTCTCACTGCAGTTTTAGACATGCCCTGAAATTCTTTTAGAGACCAACTGCCTTGTCATTGAAGAATACTTTCAATATTACTGCTTGAAAATTTGTTCTTTGTGAGATGTAAGCTTTATTGCATAAGAAGGCTCTTGGATACCTTCATTGAGTAGTCAGGGTTTTCTTTGGCAAACTGAAAGTCTGCAGGTCAGTTGATTTGACTTTTCTTACAAATAATTTACCCATATATTTGTGTAATATAATAAACTTTTTCAAAGAACAGAAGGATCTTCATTGCCCCTGATAGGATTTGTTGCTCCTGATGTTTTGAAGTGTAGGGAGATGTTAAATAAGGTATGATTGCAAGTGTAAGCAAGTGAAAACCTTTGTATAAAGGGAGATGGGAAGAAGAGTTGTACTTGCCCCCAGCACAGCCTGTTCAGCTTCCTGTGTGCTGCTGCTGCTGGGTGCTGGCAGGAGCAGGCCAGGCCAAGCTGAGCTGCTGCAGGAATGCTCCCTGGGCCGGTTTGCCCTCAGTTCCGCGTGCCAGGCCAACACATCACCCAGCCATCCATTTCCATGATGAGGCACAAATCATGTGCTGCTGGTTTTCTCCATGGAGAGCCAAGACCGCCAAGCAATAGTTTTTGTTTTCTGAAAAAGGGATCTTCAGACTCTTGGAATGAAGCCCAGTGACGTTTGTGTTCTGATCAGGTAGAGCTTCCAAGCAGTGGCTCTCCAGCTTGATTCTACCTTTGATAATGCACAGTGCTGCTTCTCAGAGCAGCTTGGGGCTTCATTCGATGCTCCCCACACTGTTGGATATGCAGGACTTGCTTTGGGATGCAATTTTGTCACGCTGGCAATCTGTAAGTTAACAGATGAGATGTCAAGTGCCAAGTTTTGTGTTGTCATAGAAATTTATTAAGCTGGCAAGCTCTGCTGTTGTAGCTCACTGGAAAGCTGTTTCAGTATAAGCCAAATGTTAGGGTTAGTTTATTGCAGTTCTTTGTGTGTTGCTCATTCAGGATTGCTTGTCTTGGTGTACAGGGTTGAGGCAATACTGCCTGGATGTACTGGGGCAAAATATAGCAGAGGTGGTAAAAGTTCATTTTTTATATTAATTTATGGTGGATGCTTTGAATGATTCTGACCTCTGATGGTTGCTGTGTATCTAGTTCATTATTCATCTCATTTTCTTCTTTCTCATGGTGCTGAGACTCATTCTTCTGATTGAGCTGTTTGCTGGCTCTTTCAGACTGCAAAATGCAGAAACAAAAGTGGTCAGGTAGTGTAAAAACAACTGAGCTTGTGTTGTGAAAACTTACTGCTAAATTTTCCTTGTGAACATAGTTATGTGACGTTGCTACAGAACTTTAATTTAGTACTGTTTTCCAGGTGCCATGTTTCAGAACAGACAAAGACAACTGAGAAAGAAGAGCTGAAGCAAGTTAACACAGAAACAGATAAAGGCTCACTGGGGGAAAAAAAATTGACCTGTCTCTGAGGTGACTAAAGGGGAATAATGGTGATTTTGCGCCGGGCTCGGCCGCCTGCTTCCGCCCCAACCAGCAATGAATCTTGACTCGCTCTCGCTGGCCTTGTCTCAAATCAGCTACCTGGTGGACAATTTAACCAAGAAAAACTACCGAGCCAGCCAGCAGGAAATACAGCATGTAAGTAAAGTGATACGGTGCTACAAAATAAATTTGGTAAAGAGAACTGGAGTTTCTCTTCTCGTTTGTGTTGGTACTCAGTCGTGCTCTCGTATCTGTTACTGTTTGCTGTTTTCTGTGGTGTTGGGAACTGCAGGGTGTGTCTGATATTCCTGCTGGTTCATCTGCCAAGTCATGGAATACAGCTCCGAGCTGAGCCCAGTATTAACTTTGTAGCTGAGTATCAGGATTAACTGCTGCTCCTGAAAGGTGGCATAAAAAGCTTTCCTAACTTCTCCAGATTAAATCTTTCCACTTTTGGCCATTCAATAGAGCACTGATTAAGAAGGGGAGGAAAACTTATACATTCCGTGTTCAGAGTTGTTGCACTGAAAGCCTGAGTATGTTGCAATTTACCTCTGAATGCTCTCTCCTCCCTTGATGGAAGTTTTTTTTCCTCTTTTCATTCAGTGACTCATGGCTTGGTCGTGAAGCTGAGCTGACTGTCTTGGGCCTGGGTTTTCAGAAGGCAGGCACAGTAACTGCATGTTGAGCCCCAAATATCTATGATTTGGGCAAGAATTCTGTTTTAACTGACCTTTTTAAAAATAGATCTGACTTGCAGGGTGGACTGAAAAGCATTATCTGCAGAGGAGTGCTTAGGAGGAAGTGAACGCTACTGAGCTGGTTTTAGAAACTGGTTTAGTTCAGTTCCCAGCAGACAGCTGGGCCACTTAATGTGGAGGTTTTTTTCCTGCAGCAGTGCAATCCTGCAGCGATTTGAATCAGATTAGAAGGCCAGAGGGCTTCAGCAATGAGTTTTTGTAACATTTGATGTCTTTAAAAGTGCATTCATTGGTTATCTTGAGAGGAGAGTGATTTCAGCAGTATTGGCTTTTTAAGTGTAAGAAGGAATTGGTCTCTTGTAACTTTTTTAAGTTTCTCATGTTTTTGCAAGTTCAGTACTCCAGGGGCTCATTTGAGATCATGCTGTCCTTTTGATCACTGTTAGTTTCAACAGATGGTTTTTGCAGCAAGGTGTGACTAAAGCATGACTTGATTTGGGAGAAGATATGGTTGATCTGCCATTCACTTGGAGCACAGCTCTCTAAAACAGGGACAGATTGTTCCTTACCCTTCAGCCAGGCCTCTTAGCCTCACTGTGGTGAAAGGGGTGAGAGAGACTGGGACCTGGTCTGTGGGAATGGCTGGATTGTGTATGGTTATAAAGCAGATCTAGAATTTCAAGGCTAAATTTATAAAATCTTAATGCTTTGTCTTTTTTGGTTTTAAATTTTATTTCCCTGGTATTGCTTTACTTTAGTGGTTGCTGGTACAATATTTCTTTAGTTGAAGAGAATATATGTGCTGTAACTCTATCTCATGGTACACTGCTTGGGGTAAATTTTTGGCATGATTCACTCAATTTTACAAAGTTTCCATCTAAGCATGTAGAGTTGTGGAAATTCATACTTGGAGTTGTTCTTGTCTCAACTGACCAAAATGACACTTTATATATAAATACGTCACTCAAGTGTTACAGTGGCAAAGCTTGAGGAGCTAATTTCTGTTTAAATATTGTTATCAGTAGTCATTTAATATAGCTAATGCTTAAAGAAATAGAATGTATGTTTAAAAACTCAGAAATATTTTATGCATTTGTCAGACACAAATTCTAAACCATGTCTTCCTCTGAAGTGAGTTTTTGTGGTCTCCTTCTCCTTAAGTGGTAAGGAGAGCCTGGTTGGAGAGGGGGAAAGGGCTTTGTAGATGAGTTTATCTAGGAAAGCAAAACTTTTTGAATCTAGAAAAACAGAGTTTTTTGTCTAATCCTGTATTTGCCCAAACACATTACCTAATAAATCCAAATACATGTGGCTCAAGCTTTATCCTAAATCACAGGCTGGTTGAGGTTGGAAGGGACCTGTGGAGGTCATGTGGTCCAACCTCCTGCTCAAACAGTCACTTAGAGTGGGTTGCCCAGAAATATGTCTGGGCAGTTTCTGGGTACCAACATGGATGGAGACTCTACAACCTTTCTGGGCAGCCGCTGTCAGTGCTTGGTGACCCCTGCAATAAAAAAATAGTACTTTTGATCTGATTTTATGACTGGATGCACTGTCATGTAAATGTGTATCAAGGCTGCCAATATGAAGGTTTCTTTCAGCTCTTTCTTCAGGAAAAGTGGCAATTCTCATTACCCGTTTCCTGGAAGAGTTTTTTTGGGAATATTGTTAGAGTTGAAATATGATACACTGTACTTTTAGCCTACTCTTCCCTTCCTTCCTGTGTGTTAAATTTTCAAATTATTGTCCTTTGGAAGATACCTCAGTGCAAGGAAGCAATCTACTTCTGATGCAGGCAAGTTGTGTGGATGGCTTTAGTTTGTACAGTTTCTTTGGCATCTGATTACTTTGATGAATTCACCTTGGTCACAGCACCAGGCAGTGCCTTAGGAAATTGGTCCAGCTTTATGTCAGTCTTGTTACCACGTCCAAATCTTTGTATTTGATTGGGATTGCCTAAACAAACTGCCTGTTTTCTGAAGCCTGAGCTAGGTAGTAAAATTTGCTGTCAGTTCAGGTTTGCTGCCTTTTGCACCAGTCTGAGCATCTTCCTGATCCTGGGGTTTGGCTGCCTTCAAAGGCCCAGCTGTCACCGCAGCTGGGCTGTTTACTCTCGACTGACATACCACAAGCATGTATATTATAGCCTCTGGTCAAGAAGCAGAGCTGGATTCAACTTGGAAGTTTCTTTCCAGCTGAACAAAACTTGGCAGCCACTGGAATCAGCAGGCTCTGAGGGAAAGGGAAGCACAGTGTCAGATAACAGTAGAAAAATTGAGATGAAAACAGTCAAACATCAGAGTCTGAGCAGATAGAGCCTAGAGCAGCCCTGTTTGTCTCTTTGCACAAAGAAGCTATTGGCAAACAAGGACATTCATGACGGGTGAAGCAGTGGGCTTGGTGTAGGCTGTCAGACCAGAGGCAGAGCTGCAGGTTTTTGCTGGCACATTTGTGTTTCTCCTGCAGCTATAAAAGGGGAAAAGGTGGGAAAAGTGTTGCTAGTAGATGAAGGTTGGATTTGTTATTAGCTGCTACTGTTTGGCCAAGGAGGCAACTTGTTGATTGGCTTCACATTTCTGACAGTATGGATTCTATTAAAAACAAGTAATGTTGCCCCCTCGGTTGGGATGTAAAGAAAGGAGCAAGTTCTGAAACAGTCTGGAGCTATTTCAGACAGCAAGCTGATGAGCTGGTCTGTAGCCAAGAGTTAAACTTAAGGTAAATGATAGGGGATGCAAACAAAAATGTAATACTGTTAAGATTTAGTAATGAGTGATAGGTGTTGTAAGACCAGCAAATGCAGGTCACCCATTACCCGGGTGCTGTCCCAAGGCTGTGTTCTTGCAGAGTTAGGCACTGCAGCTGTGGGGAAAAATGGGGAAAAGTGATGAGGCCATGGACTGTGTGGATTCTGGGCTGTTTTGGTGGCAGAATCCTGGGGGTGACTTGAAAACCACTTTTTACTTAGCTTTATAAAAATACCATCCCTGAAATGCATGGCTTCTGTGTCAGTGACTTGTGTCTAGATTCTCTTTGTTTATACTTCTTATTTGCAGATAGAGTTAATGATGTGGTTTCTAGGTTACTGATTAAAAGGAACATTTATAGGAGTTTTGTTGAAACTGTAGATGATTTAACTACTAGCAATACTGCTGTATCCATGGCACTAGACCCAGATCTTGCTCTGTAATGACTGTTTGCTACCAAGCTGGTTTTTTTGATACTTTTTTTACAGATTGTGAATAGGCACGGTCCCGAGGCAGACAGGCATTTACTACGCTGTCTATTCTCGCACGTGGATTTCAGTGGCGATGGTAAAAGCAGTGGCAAAGATTTTCATCAGGTACAGTTTGCACCAATGCATCTGTTTATTAATTTTGATTGTTAAAAATCTGTGGTGGGATTTCATCCAGGTCATGCACAAAGGCAGGTTAGAATCAGTAGCTTTGGATAAGTAAACAAACTTATTTTCTGGTTATATAGCCTTTCAACTGCAGGCACTTTTTGCCAATCCTCAAAATGATATCTGACTTAAAATCTCTTGATCTGGAAAAAAACAGGTTGCATCAGTACAAATACTGCTTTTACCAGATGCAGTGCTTTGGTTTGAAAGCCTTCTGTGTATTTTAAGAGTTTGTCCGAATCCATTAACTGACATTTCTGGTGCTGACTGTGTCTATTGGCAGGAGTGTTTTCATCCTTAAGCAATTTTGCCACAGATGTTTTAGCTCCTAACCATGAATCAAATACTCTCAGGTTGTCTATTGCAATGTGTGAGGATGTTTGCAGAAAGCAAAACATTGCACATATGATGGAGAATGTTTCATCACTTTGTCAGTCTTAAAAGCAAAGCAAACCTGAAGAAAGCTTGAATGAAGTTAGTTGATGTTAGAGAGAATTTGGACACTCACATAAATACTTTATCTTTTAGTTTTTTTGTACACAGTGCTCAGTAGTTTATTTTTATTGTCCTGTTACAAAACTGTGACTCTTCAAGTTATCTTGTTCTTTTCAGACTCAATTTCTGATCCAGGAGTGTGCGTCGCTGATTACAAAACCAAACTTTATCTCGACGCTGTCGTACGCCATTGACAATCCCTTGCACTATCAGAAGGTTTGTATGCTGCTTGAAGGGGATCCCAGTGTCAGAAACTGTACTGAATTGGTCTCTAGGAAACCAGCTGGTTTTCCCTTGTAGTAAATTTTTCAAAAACTGAGCTTGCCTGGTTGGTGTGGGGGTTTTTTTTTGTTAAACTAAGCAAGTTAGTCAATCACTCAGTATGACTACAAAATTAATTTTAATACTTTATCTAATGTTGGTACGTCGTGGCTTTTTTATGACACCAGAACCAAAACAAATCATCACTGCTTCTGTTTCTTTCAATATGAAAGCCATCATAGTGGTTAAATAGTAGGATATATGGAAGAAACTTTTAGATTAAATGTATCCAAAAGTAGTTGGAAAGTTGTTTAGCCGTAGAAGCTTTGTGTTAACCCGCAACAGAATAGTTACTAATATTCCGAGCTTGCAAATAGACTCTAGATAGTCTGACACATTTCAAAGGAGATTAATCCCAAAACAACTTTCATGTTATTCTTCTTACCTGTTTCAGAGTCTAAAGCCTTCACCCCATTTATTTGCCCAATTGAGTAAAGTCATCAAATTAAGTAAAGTTCAAGAGGTAGGTGAATGCTTATTTAAATTTTTTTTTTTTTTTTTTACTTACCAAGTTAGAAAGGATAAGGTTCTCTCACTATGATGTTTGTTTTTGTTTATAGGTGATTTTTGGTCTGGCTTTACTGAACTCATTCAGCTCAGATCTGCGAGGTTTTGGTAAGTTTTCTAAAGTACTGCAGCTGGGACAGCCTTTTTCAGCACTGTGCTTTCTAGATGGGTAGGTGTGTGCCTCCCTGACCTGACCTTGCAATTAGTGGTGCCATTGGGAGGGGCAATAGATAACACAGTCATCTTGTGTGAAGCTGAAGGACCGTTTAATGGATGACTTGCTTGATAATGAATCAAATTGGGGTATTGTGATATTTTAAATTGTAGCTGTCCATTAATATTTGAGCTCTCAGGTATGAGATTTCTGTTTAAATCTGAACTGTTGTGGCCTGTGGTAAACAAACTCAAATTAAGAGAATGGTACCTAGCTAAATGAATCTCATATTAAAACAGAATCCCAGGTTTTGACTCTAAGCTCTTCTGTTTCCAAAAGCTGCCCAGTTTATCAAACAGAAACTCCCGGATCTTTTGCGCTCTTACATTGACGCAGACGTCAGTGGAAATCAAGAAGGTGGCTTCCAAGATATTGCAATAGAGGTCCTGCACCTTCTCCTGTCCCATCTCCTCTTTGGGCAGAAGGGAGCCTTTGGGGTAGGACAGGAGCAGATTGACGCTTTCCTCAAAACATTACGTAGAGGTAAGTGGTGCTGTTCAGGAAGCCTGACCAGATGCAGGCTTTGAGGTGAATTTTCATTACTTGCTGTCAGTGCAGAGTGCTGGCTTGCTGACCTAGAACTCCGTAAATTTTTGTAGTTCTAAACTAACAGAAAAGTACCACTGTTCTGCTTGTTTTCAATGAGCAGTAACGTGCTCTCATGTTCTTGAAAAGTTTTGATGAATAAACGTTTGAGTAAGGGATAGTCGGTGTTTGCTTGTATAGCATGGTATTTGTGGATTTAACTGAAGCAGCTCAGTGCACTGTAGTTGAAAACCCCCTTACAGAGTAAGGAGCATACGTTTCAAACAGGTGCATTTTAAGCATTGCTTTATTATGTTAGATGCAGACACATGAGGGAACACTAGCACAGTGAGGGAGGTACTTCTGACTAACTCAGATTCATTTCCTGAAAGCTACCATTGTAGTCTGTTCCTTTCCAAAACCAGTGTTTGCTGTAAGCCTATCACACTAGGGAGGATTTGGACTCAAGATGATAATTGAATTTAACCCACTCCTTCGAGCAAAATGCTTGTTCTAATTTTTTAAATATAACTTCTTAGTTCATATGTATTTTAATAAAGACTATTGTATTAGCTTGTGTAATTCCTGACACTTTGCTTTGGGATATTGGGTACTCTTCTTGGAATGGCCCTGGAGGGTATGGAGATGTTCTGTGTCAATGGTGCTGTCTCAGGAAGGCCCACCCACAAGGTGTCTTTGCTGCTCTCTACAGTGAGCAGAACTCTGATCTGCAGATATGATCCTCTCATTACTGCTCTCTTAAACTTTGCCTGCCAGGAAGGAAAAAATTAGTATTTACTCTTTCTATGCCTAAGTGCCTGGCTTAGTTTTGCTATATTTCTTAGACTCAGTAGCAGATCCTTTGTTTCCTAATATTTCCTGAGTTGGAGGAGTGGTTTTTTCTGGACTGCTGTATTGTTTCCTGCTATGTGCTTTTTTTGGATAACTGCTGTTAGTGACAATCTAGTTCTAAACTTACACCAGCACAGCTGCTGGCCTTTTGGGCAGCTGCAGAGCTGCTGTGAACCTGCACGAGCCTAGTTTAGTCTGCATTCTTCTTCTCTAGGAATATCCCAGTGCCAGTAGAGAACTGAAAATGGGATGGAGGGATACTGCATCAGTGCTGTCTTGATTTCTGCAGCAGCAGGCCAACTCTAGCACAGCAGTGGAATAATTTTCAGTATTCTTTCACGTGCAACTGGTGTTCTGGGTGTTTTGACTCACTGTTACTCTTGCCTTTAGATTTTCCCCAGGAGCGTTGCCCTGTGGTGCTTGCACCACTTCTATACCCTGAAAAACGGGACATTCTAATGGACAGGATCCTGCCTGATTCTGGAGGGATAGCCAAAACCATGATGGAGAGTTCTCTGGCAGATTTCATGCAGGAAGTTGGCTATGGCTTTTGTGCAAGGTTTGTAGGAAAATGTAATTTTCAAGCATGTAACTTCGGGTGGTGGTGGTTTTCTTTTTTGTTTCTTGAGATAAAAGGTAAAGAGCACTTTAACTACTAAAATAAGTAGAATCTTATCAAGTATTATATGGTTGTTTATTTGAATTGTGGTTGTATTTTGCTTCCTTCTGATGTGTATTACATGCCTATAGACACTGTAGAATTTTGTCATGGTAAGAAGTGCTATATAAAAGGATTCATATTGCTTGTGAAGGTTTCATAAGAATTTGACTATCACCGTTTCATAAGTGAAGATGAACGTATAAGATGGGTAGACATAAATTCCAGCTAAATCCCACTAGAGCGTTGGAAGACCTTTGCTCTTGCAAAACTTAGCCCTCAGAATGAAGCTAACTTGCTTTTTTTGTGAGAAGCATAAGGTAGAATTAAATTATTCTGTATTTCAAGAGAAAGACTATTGATTACTTTGGGGACATGATAAAATCTTGAAGGTATTAACACGAGTTTATGTTTAAACCAAGAAGTAAAAACACCATGTGTTGGAAGATACCGAATTATTTTCTTTGTTAACACGTGCCTGTTAATATAACAGTTTATATACTCATGCTATATAAATCTTCCTGGCCTAGTTATGAAGTATACACAAAATGGAAAAAAAATAGAAAAAAAAAAGCCTTCAGTTCTGAAGTTGAAACTCAGGCATCTGCTCTGTTTTCTCTCTTGTCTCCTGGGAGGTTTTTGCTGGTGCCCTTTGCTCAGGGATGCCATGGTTTTTATCAGGCTGAAGGGCAAATGTTCACAGCTTACCTTTGGAGAGTGCATGTCAGCATTTTGAAATGTGCATTCTCAAAGCCTTTGTTATGCTTTTAGGTAGCAGAAAACTTGAGTCTCTGAAGCTCTGTATCACAGATCAATAGTGGAAGTGCTTTTAACCCAGGAGAGTGCTAAACCTACCCTGTGCTTTTGCTTTGACAGAGCATAGTCTGTGAAACATCTCTGTGACATCCCTGTCACTTCAGTATACCTGCCTTTGAACTGGAAGCGTGGCACAGTGTATTTAATGGAAATAATTGCACAGATTGTCTACTGAATTTTTCTTCTTGATTGTCCTGGAATTTTGGTATATTGGATCATTTGACTAATTTGGCTGAAGTCTTGTTGTGCTGCAGTGAAACCTGCTTTCCTGTAAGATCTCTCTGTTTTGTTGCATCTTAGTGTGGAAGAATGTCGCAACATAATCATGCAGTTTGGTGTTCGGGAAGTCACGGCGGCCCAGGTTGCCAGGGTTTTGGGGATGATGGCTCGAACTCATTCAGGACTGACAGATGGTATTCCATTACAAGTGAGTGGCCTGTTGTCCTGGGGGTTATATTTCAGCAGAAGGAGGAGTTCAAATGCTGGCCTCTAGGAATTTAACAATTGCTTGTATTAGTCAATACTTGTACTTCTGACTGTTCTGCTGTAAATCTCTGTAATGCTTTCATGAATGAAAGAGCCTCAAAGTGTTAAACTAGTGTCATTACTAGTCTGAACTTCTGTTTATACCTTTCTAGTGAAGGGAGTTCTGTAGCTAGTGGGTGTTGAGACTGCTTTATTTTTTACTAGTGTTTGATTCAGTGTATTTGACTTGCAGTCTATTTCGGCTCCTGGCAGTGGGATTTGGAGTGATGGCAAAGATAAGAGTGATGGAAGCCAAGCCCATACCTGGAATGTGGAGGTCTTGATTGATGTTCTTAAAGAGCTGGTAAGTTTTGTGAGCATCTTGGTCTTTCATATGGATAAAGCAGGGTGTATCTCAGTATGATTATAAACCTTTTTAAGCTCCCCAACAGCCTGAATAGCTTTGAATCTCTCTAATGTAACTATACTTAAATGCTGGGCTTCTTTTCCCTCATGAACAAGAAAATTTTGAGGAATTCTGGGAAATGGAAGCTACTTGAATGAGTCATTCCACACTGCTCCCATGTATTCCAGCATGTGTTCTCTGAGGGTTTTTGTGTTTCAGTGTATATCTGACAGTGGAAAGTTTTGTGCATCAGGCTCCTTGTTTTGGAAAACTTCGTACTGTAGGCATTAGTGATGAAAGTATTTTTGTAGCTACTCATTCCAAAATTCTTCTTTATTGCTTCTTAGGTATGATAACACTATAGAAATAGGAAGGTTTTTCCACTGCTTTATAAGCAGCAATTCTTGTAGTGAACTCAATTAAGCATGAGTACCATTTCCTTTGCTTGCCTTATGCAGGATTTTTTCTGTATGTTCCCTATGCAGAAGTCACTGTTTTGTTTTTCTAAACCTTGGGCCATAAAATAGCTTTGTCTCTGGTGCTCCCCTATCTCTGAAATGAGTGGTTTGTGTTCCATAATGGCCACAGTTCCCTCCACGCTCCCTCATCAATATTGTTTCACACTGTTCCTGAAAATACATTGGGTGCTTTACAAGGTCTTGGAGTTTGCATTTTGCAAAAGGAGGGGTAAGTTCTGCTTGCCAGCAGATCAGACCTTTCTGCCTTTTATCAGAGGGTGTGGAAGCCTAGGAAAGGAGTAAGTTAATATGCTAAGAGAGGAGCTACGTGTTTGGGGTTGTTTAAAGAATTGTTGATTAAATGTTTGGAAGGAGAGACAGCTACTGTAGTGCTGAGGAAGTGCAATCTCCCAGGGTAGTTTAAAACATTTAACTTGCATCAAATTCTCACAACTATATAAATACATCTGTTTTTAAAACAAAACCCTTGCTTTCAACTGAAAGTTGGTTGGATGTTAAGCTGGGTACAACACTGATGAAGAGGGGCTCTTTCAAGACAGTACTGAAGATGGTAATGTGCAAAGCTCACAATCCTTGTTTGTCTGGTTGCAGAACCCTAGCCTGGACTTCAAAGTAGTAACGTATGAATTGGACCATCCAGGATTTCAGATTCGTGATAGCAAGGGCCTGCATATTGTAGTTTTTGGCATCCAGAGAGGGCTGGGCATGGAGGTTTTTCCAGTTAATGCCATATACAGACCTTGGAAGCATGCAGAGGGCCAGGTATGTTTACCAACATTTTTGCTCTATCTGTAGAATATTTGCAAAGTTCCTGAATTTCTTGAATGATAAATGGAGATTAGTGTGAGTGTTTAGATAATCCTCATTTGAGACCTTGCCCTGTAAGGCACAAGCCTCAGGTGTGTTACAGGATCAGTCGTGTGTGATTGACTGCACTGTGTGGGACATGGTCACTTGCTGTGCACTGTGACCCTGCCTTTGGCCCCAGCAGAGTTCTGGTGTGTAGTGCAGCTGAGCATGGAACTGCTGCTGCATGGCAGTGCTCTGGAGTGCTTACCTGGTTACACTAAAAGGCCACAGCTTCTTGCAAACAAGTACCCTCATCATGTCTATACCCGTCATTCTCGAATTCTAGAAGTGTGAGGTTTAATCTTGCTTAAAACACACAGTGCAGCTTGGCTCATCCCTGCTTCTTAGTTAATTTGTATCATTCTCAAAATGTGGCACTTGATAAGCAGAAGGAACCTGAAACTCTATTATCTAAGCTACTTCTGACATATTTTTTTATTCCAGCTCTCCTTCATCCAACATTCCCTCATAAACCCTGACATCTTCTGTTTTGCTGACTACCCTTGCCATACTGTTGCCACAGACATCCTGAAAGCACCACCAGAGGATGACAATCGAGAAATTGCTACATGGTAATTAACCTGCTCTCAACTGCTTTTCATACATACAGTAAGATTAATTGTCTGGTCAAAGGTGGTTTTATTTTCATGCAGCCAGATTTATTGTAGCTGTATACATACCAGTAGATCAGCTATTAGTGACAGGTTTGATTGGTGAAATTACTCACAGTATCAGAATTTCCTGTGTACTTCCATAATACCTTGCTTTTGTTGGAGTCTTCGGCTTGTTTGGAGAGTGTCTGCTGATGTGTTTTGGCATATCCTGCAAGCTGAAAGGAGGGGATGGAGGAGGTAGTTTGAAACTTAAATCTGTCTTTCCCAGGATGATATTAGAGAAACTTGCTCTACTTGTATGGAAGAAGTCCTAAAATTTAATTAGTAAATGTATGTGGCTATTAGTGAGTTACTGCATAAAGCTGACTGGTGTGACTTGGAGCTGACCTTTACACCCTTTTTTTGGTATAGCCATGTAGCTTATTTCAGTACAGATACTTGCTTCTTTTTCAGTTTTATAGCCCAGAATAAGGAATTGAAGGATGAGGGATACAAGTAAATGGGCAATGATCACTTGTCTGTAAAGCAGGCAAAATAAGTAGAGTCTCTTTACTGACTTTCACAAGTGGGGACTTTGAGGCGTTTTAAAAAGTATTCCGTTGCTGGAAGTATGTTTCAAGTTCAGTTATCGAAGTGACCCGGCTCGAGCTGAATTTCTTCAACATCAGCTTTCAGTTCCCTCTCCTCCCTAACATAATTAGGAGCTCCTAAGACCTTGAGTCATTTTTTACGATTTCTTGCAAGCTTAATTGTACATGATAGGAGCTGCAGTGTCAGGTTGTTTGCAGTGGATGTTGCTTTATATGTCCTTACAGTTGCGGCCATAAAATACTTGAATCCAGGATCCTGTAAACTTGCTGCTTGGTAACTTTGTGGGGGTTGTCTATTTGTTTTTTCTTCTCTTTTGTTAGGAAGAGCCTGGATTTGATTGAGTCTCTGTTACGATTGGCAGAAGTGGGGCAGTATGAACAGGTTAAGCAGCTCTTCAGTTTTCCTATCAAGCATTGCCCAGATATGCTGGTATTGGCCTTATTGCAGATCAACACGTCCTGGCACACCTTGCGCCATGAACTCATCTCCACGCTCATGCCAATTTTCCTTGGCAACCATCCCAACTCAGCCATCATTTTGCACTATGCATGGCATGGACAGGTAAGTATTTTCACTGTAGTTTGTTCCTGTAACTTGAAAGCTTGTTAAATGGGTTGAACAGTTACAACAATGTTTGTATTGGTTTATGACCTAGTCAGTTTAAAACCCAAGAGGTAAATGATCCATGGTTTATGCAAAGTAATGGGATGTCTCTTCCCTGACTTGAAGCAAACTGTTATGGTTTGGTTTTCAATAATATTCACTGAGAAAATATTCCTGGAAAAGTACAGCAATCCAAGTTAAGTTTGACTTTTTAAACCTTTAGCTCTAAATAAAGTTGACCACAGTTTTATTTTAAGAAAAAGAAAAAAAATGCAAAACCAAACAACCCAAAAGAAACCCCCAAACCCCTCACAGCAGCATCACCTACCCCGCCCCTTCAATGCTCAAACTCACACATTTGAAGTGTAAAAACTTGAAGTAGTAAGAGGTGAGAAGGTTTAAAACAAAATAATTTCCTTTGTACTTGCCAAAAAGATGAAAGCTATTTTAGACATAAAGAAACTACCTGCAGCAGAAGTTTTCAGAGTCTGGATGTTTTCTGAAAACTTGAGTCTGGCTGCTGATCTTTTTCAAGGAGAGCTTCCATGTAGAGATATGGTAGCTGTGTATGCAAATCCCATACTTCTAATGGATGTTTTGTTTGGTGTGGCCTTCATCATTGTGTGCACTGGTAGTTAAATGAAGAGAACTCTTACGAAATTTAAAGTGGACGAAGTCTCTGGGGTCGGAGGGAATCTGCATTAGCAAACATGTTTCCCTGTTCATCTAGAGTAGAGTTAATGGTAAGAAGCTTGACCTCAGAGGTCATGCTATGAATGTTTTATATTTTCCTGATGGATGCCTTTAAAGTGAAGGATGAGGGGTAGAATAGATGAGGTGAAGAGATGAGGTGAAGTGCTTTTTGCATGAGGTCTTGAAATGGCAGAAGAGGCAATTTTTCCATAGTAGGTCTGAGATCAGGGCGCTGAATGATGGTTGCCAGGGGACATGGTGCCATTCCACGATACTTTTTCTTTAAACAAAACCCTTGCTGCCATAAAAAACTTTTTGTGTTCTATTTTGAAATTGCCCCTGTATGAACAATGATCTAGATACTGTGTTTTCCTTTTTAAGGTGTGGTGCTGAATTTTCACTTCAGGACATCATGTCAGGCATAACATTTTGTAAATATTTGTGTAGTCTGAAAGCGATTTGCCTGTGATAGAGAGGAATTGGTCTTGGACGGTGGTAGGAAAGAGGTGGGGGTGAATGTATCTTACCATTTGCAGTCAGCTACATCATTTACTTGTAGCTCCTGGGTAGTTTATTTTTGTATAGAAAGAGCTCAAATCAGAAGCAAGTTCTCAAGCTAAAGAGTAAATATGTTTGTATGTTAAGCTTTTTAGTTGTGAAATACCCTGTTGAATGTTCACATAATTGATCCTATTATTAGAATCATGAAGTACAATCCTAATTTAATTCTTCTCAGGGTCAGTCTCCTTCAATTCGTCAGCTTATCATGCATGCCATGGCAGAATGGTACATGAGAGGGGAGCAGTATGACCAGGCAAAATTGTCACGTATCCTTGATGTGGCGCAAGACTTGAAGGTGAGTTTTGCAAAATACTGCCTTTTTTTTTGTCTGGTGCCTTATGCAGACTTGCTCATCTTTTAGCGAAAGCTAAGCTTACCTTAGGCTAACTTAGTAAGGATTACATTGTTTAGACACATCTGAATTTATTTGTGGCTGCTGTCCCTCATCTTAAAAAAAGCCTATGTTCATGTGACTTAAAGTACTCTTCAGCTGAGTTGTGGTATCTGACTCCAGATGCTTCCAGCCTGTCCTATTGTGAGCCCATTGTACTTGGTATTTGCAGTGGGGTTCGTTATCGTGGCTTAGCTGACAAGTACTTGGGAAGCAGCACAACAGAACTGCTTCCTGTGTGAATGTAGTGTGATCCAGGAAGAGCTTTGACTGTTTTAACCTTGAATACTTTTGAAATGAGAATGTAGAAAATATCAGATGTTTGTGTGAAGGTGACACTGCTAAACAATGAAACGGGGATTTCTTGAGAATGCTACTATTTCTTAGATTTTATACATTGACAAAAAACTGGAAGTTGTGACTAACTTCTTTGGGGCCTTTATTGCTTCCTAAAGTTAGGTGCAAAATAATTGGGTGTCTCAAAGTGCAAGAGCACCAGCTGCTGCTTGAAGTCAGTTTTGTTGTAGCAGTTACAGTGTTCAGAGATGACCTCTTGGAGCAGATATATTCCAAGTATCTGAAGTGGTTGAGGTCTGTTTGCAGGAAAATGCTAGGTTCCTCTGCTTAACTTTGTAGCAATATCACTTTGGTAGCTCTTGACCACTTGCTGGTGATTTTTCATGTGACAGAGGAGTTTAAAACTGTCAGCACAAGGTCACTTCAAAGAAGGTGAAGTCATGATTTCAAATCAGAGGTCTTGCTTATTAGTCTCACAAGTGAGCTATAAGTGAAGTTGATAGTACCAGTCTTTGTTGACAAAAAAAGCATAGCAGCATATCATAATAAGACTTCTTTACTAAAACTTGTATGGGAACTAGAAGGAAAAGGAAGGAGAAAGGGTATCTGTGTGTCTTCACTAGTAGTCTTCTGATTTTCTTTCTTTAGGCCTTGTCAATGCTGCTAAATGGTACTCCATTTGCCTTTGTTATTGACCTTGCTGCACTTGCCTCTCGACGGGAATACCTCAAACTTGACAAATGGCTCACAGATAAAATTCGGGAGCATGGGGTAAAGCAGGATTTTTCTCTTTATTTTTGCACTCTTTTCAGTGACTAACTTAAGTCACTTTAACAATTTTCTAAGTAGCTTTAAAGTTGTCAAAAGTGTCCATGGTCTGATAGTTCAACTTTTTCACTGAACTATAGTAGCTTAGTGCGATTCTTTCCATGGTGCAATTGCCAAGTTTGAAATAGTGTCTTGGATGTGGTTTGGGAGATTAAGATAACATTTTTTCCTCAGGAACCTTTCATCCAGGCCTGTATGACTTTCTTAAAGAGAAGATGTCCATCTATCCTGGGTGGCCTTGCTCCAGAAAAGGATCAGCCCAAAAGTGCTCAGCTTCCTCCAGAAACCTTGGCGACTATGTTGGCCTGTCTGCAAGCTTGTGCTGGGTAAGAATTATCCTGCCTATGCTGAAAGAGTAATGCGTTTGCAGCTGGCTTTGTGGAGCATGGAAACAGCTGGTTTGGAATTTCGTGTGGAGGATGGGGTTAATGAGAGCGTATAAACTTGCAAGGACAGGTGCAGAAGTACATTTAATTTTGCATTGAAACTTCTGTTGTAGGCTAGATCACAAGAGCTTGAATATTGTCTTTATCATCAAATAGGTGAGCTGATCGTGGTGACTGGAGGCTGTCTGGTTAGTGAGATAATCAGTTGATAATGACTAGATAGATATAGGGCTGTAATTCAGACAAAGGAATCCAGCCATGGCTACAGAATGGGACAGCATCTTTGTAAAACAGTAAAAACAGTATCTTTGTAATGAATTTTGTGATTGTGTTAACCAAATGTTTCTGTGTGGTAACTGCTATGGCACAAAGGACTCTAGCCGTCCTTATGTGTAGGAGAAAAGTGGGGAGTAGTGATTGTAGTGTAATTGAGACTGAAACTAGATATGTGTAACTTCTGTTGTCTTTGAGAGAGACTACTCAAAGTAGTCAAAGATGGAAAATACTGAACATCTTTTCCGGATCAGATTGTTTAGCTGAAGTCAAAAGAAAAGGGTTTGGATTTGAGAGCTGCTAGAGGCAGGGGTAGAATACAGGGCTGATGAAAACTGAAGTTGAACAAATCAGTCTTTCAGTGCTATGTACACACATAGTAAATGTGACTGAAAATTGTAAAACATCTGTGGTGTTGTTTCTTAATGCTGTCAGATCAAAGTATGTTGAACTGCAGCAATATTTCAGAGGTAACGAGAGGCAGCGTAATGCAATGTGTGAGCCAGAGTGACTGAAAGCTGGAGATGGGGCTTGTTTTGCTGCTACATTTTGGCACCAAATGAGGCTGGAATGTCCAAGTGTGTGTTACATAATCTGGGGTTTATAGTGTGTCCTTTGGCTTAACCAGTGTGGGCTTGAAAGAGATACGAAACATCTTTAAAGGTACCCAGGATGATTCATGGCTCTCATGTAGATAGTAGGAAATTATTATCAGCATAGAGTTGGTCACAGTGAGTATTAGAACTGAAAGAGAAGTTGAGGTACCTGTGAGACTTTAGGAGAAAAGAAAATACTTCCTGTTTTCTGCTGGAGCCTGTGCAATTGAAGTTCAAAGGCTGTTTCTAAAATAAAATTATCTAGCCCATGTTTTGGTCAGAAAAGATAGCTCTTAATTTTCAAGTCAGAGTGCATCTTTTGAGACTGTAGTTCTCAAATGAACTTCTATTCCTTGTTTTGCATGCTGCAGTGTCTGTGTTTTAGAGGTTTAATAGTTAACTGTAGATTTGAATTGCATCTAATGTCATTGTGTTCTGAATTTTAATGTGTTACCGAGTTTTATTTATTCCATTAATTCCAAACGCCACTAGTTCTCTACTGGCACAATTCTCACAGCCTTTGGTTTCTTTTTATAGCTACTTTTATTCCCTTTTATACAAGAATGTGACCTACTTGCAGTCATTTTCCATTAGTTATTCTCTTTGAGTTTTAGAAAGAAAAAGCTTAGATTTCTTTCATGAAGCAATTGCTTTGATTAGCTTAGGTTTCAGTCACAAATGGAAGCAGGCGTTGTAAAGACTAGAAGGTTAAAATCACAGTAAATATGAAATATGTTTGGCAGGATAGTTGCACTTCACTAGCTGAAGCTTGCCGTCTCCTAAATCTGATTATTTAGGAGCCTGCTCTTTAATTAGGCTGTAGTTAGTTCTCGTCTTGTTTTGTGACCTGGGAGACACTTTTTTTTAGCCACCAGGTCCCTGCATGTTCTGAGACTTATTTTTGGTGCAGCTTGTTTATCACTGGTGAACACTGCAGTTGTGGCATCATGTAACAGTGAGTCTTCAAAAAGAAATAAGTGTTCCTTCTGTTACTGAGTGTTTTTACAATGAAGTCAGGCTTGGTTGCAGGCACTACAGGCTGACCAACCATGTAATTTATTAACAAGGTGCTTGTGAGAAGTCCTTCCCTCGTGGAGCTGCACTGAGTTGAGAGGGGCAGCAGTGCCTTCTCCACACAGTCATGTCCTGCATGGTCCAAGTGTGTCAGTGTGGGCAGTGGTCATTTCTTCTCAGTCCTTGTCTCAAGCAGGGAAGAGGCTTCTGTGTACCTGTGCCTCAGGAATGAAAAGGCTTATTCCCACTTTGTAAGAAAGTGTTTGGGGGGGAGAAAATAGCAAGAGGAATGAATGTGTGATTCCAGCAAGCTGGAACTTCGCTTACAGTGACAGTTTTGTTGCTCTAGACTCTGGCCCCTGGCTCTCAGCCCACCAACTTCATTTGCCTGAAATGCAGACTGGGGTTTTTTTTGTGAGTTTTGGTTTTGTTGGGTTGGTTGGTTGGTTGGTTTGGGATTTTGTTGGTTGGTTGTTTTTTTTTTTTTTTAGAAAATCTGCAGTTCTGTGCTATCTAAAAATACTGTGATGTTTGCAACTTCATACAGCAGTGCATCTATTGACATGATAAAAAAGTTAACCTTAAGTCTGCCTAGGTGGTGGGACAAAACATTAGTGGTTCTCTCCAAAGCACAAATGGCCTAACCAGTCATCATAAATATCCAACTTGGGGATTGTAAGTCTGTCTTTGTCCTCATTCTGGGCTGCCATATTATCTATCTACAGCAAGTTGGAATTTGTTTTGCAAAAGCATGTTGTAGCATTTAAGCATAAAGACTGCAAATTTAACCCCCAAAAAGAGTGAGGTTGGTAACCACATGTGAACTGTGGACTCCCCTGACCCATTCCATGGCTGACTGAAGTGCTGTATGGTCTTGAAATACCTCCTGCATCAGAAAAAATCCTGTGGTGCATTTCAACTGGTTATACATACATTTAAATGTTGAGATTTCTGAGACTGTGGCTCAGGTGAGGGCAAATACTGTAGATACTGACTCTACTGTGTACCAAGCTCAGACCTCTTATCTTCAGGTCTGGTTACACTTTCTGAAAAAGAAATCTCTTTAGGGTTTTTTGAAGGTAGATTTCTGCTTGCATTTTCATACATTCCCCCTAAGGCCATTTGTTTTGAAGTCTTTGAAACAAGGCTCTGGTGAGAGGATGTTAAAAGTGTAAAGGAGCCAGCTTGTGAAACAGTTATTAACATGTCCATTGCCCTGTATAGAAACCTGGCCACTCATGATACCTCCCCACATTCCCATCTCTCATGGCTGGGGTTTTCCCCACACTGCACAGTGGATCGCTGGCTTTGGAGAATAGCTGGATGCCCTTAACTAATTCTGTGTGTCCCATAACAGGATACCTGCCAAAGCTGAAGGCTAATCTTCAATTTTTGTGCCTTAATCACCAGCATGGTTCCTTTGTTCGTTTTCCCTTCATCCTAAGAGTTAAGCAGTAAAAGCTTGTGAAAATTGAATTGAAATGAGGAATCTTCAGACAATGTTAACAGAACAATAAAGCTGTATTAGGATAGTTGCACCATTACAGGAAGGAATCTGCAGCTTTAGCTGTCTTCACCAAAAAGGTATAACTGAAGTTCAGGAAAGCATAAATAATTGGCTGTTTTTTCCAAAAGGAAAATATTAGTGTTCTGTTATTATGTCTGTGGTTAGGTAAGTCAGCAACAGAGCTGGCTTTCCTTCCAGTTTGGGAACCTGCCAGTCAGACATGAAACACTTTGGAAGGAGGTACTGGCTGCACTGGGTTGTGCAATGACTTTGTGCCTAAGTTTGATTTTTCTGATGTTTTTTGATTATACTTTCCTTGAATAGTTAAATTTCCTGTCTCTGTTTGGGTTTAGTGCCAGTGTGTGAAGCACGTCTTTTGGTCTGTAGACAGATGAGTTTTAGTGAGGCAGGTGGTGGTATTTACCTTTTCTTTTTTTGTCAGTGAGTACATAGCCAATGTATCTTATCTTTTAGAGAGACCTTGTGTGTAATGAGATTCAGAATGAGAATAACCATAAATGGTGAAGTTTGGGTACAGGAAGAAGCCTTGAGGGGCAGATTTGAACAAGGGATCACAGAATCACTATCTGTATTTTAGTTCCTAGGGCTAAGCTGTTATATAGCCCATAATGTGGACAACAGCAGACAAAGGCTTTTCTAAGAACCTGTTGGAGCCACATTGTACATATCCCAGCCTTCTGTAAGCCCTTATTTGCTGAGGTAACTGTAAAGGAGTATTTGAAAAAACAAAGTAATAGTCTGTTGGAGATTGTTGTAGAACTAGAGTTTAAACTTTTCTATTTAAATATAGCTGTTTCTTTTGGGAAATGATCTAAGGCAAGTTTTTCTAATAACAAAATGTAGCTTTTGCTGGGGTTGTTTTGCAGCTTCCTTTTGTGAAATATGGCCTCAATTTCTCTAGGAAAATCAAATAAGTTAAGGGCTTTATTTTTGTGAATGTTACATGGCTCACTGTCGTGCTTCTGCATCCCAGGAGTGTTTCTCAGGAGCTGTCAGAGACGATCCTCACCATGGTAGCAAACTGCAGTAATGTCATGAACAAGGCTCGACAGCCCCCACCTGGAGTCATGCCCAAAGGACGCCCCCCCAGCGCCAGCAGCTTGGATGCCATCTCTCCTGTGCAGGTAGAACAATCACATGCTGCATTTTCAGAAGGTGATGTTGATTTAGTGCTAGTTCTGCTGTACTAGTTGAGCTCTTTCTGCAGGACTAAGTCAAACATCATCTGGCTCACGTAGTTTTGTGCTTGCATGTCTTGATAGCTTGCTTGTAACTAGAGAATAATGTCTGAGGGATGTAGTTCAGAACTGTCTTTCACTTCACTGATGTCTGTAAGAAGTAACTGTGGAGTATTACAGGATGGGAGCACTGAGGAGGGACAGATATTTAGTTTCCTTAAAATAACTGAGGCTTTCTTTTAAAGTGCTAAAATTTACTAGGACTTCTGAGAATTAAGCACTGCCTTTGAACCTAATGTGTCTTGTTTGTAGCTTCACGGGCCAAGCCACAGTGCTAGAGCATAAGGACTTGTTATAACTGGGGCTCTTCAGCTCTCAACTGAACTGCTCTTTTAAAAACAAGGTACATTTCAGTTAATCCCTGCCACTCATCATCCCTTCCTCCTCTGGGAGCAACACATTACAGACAGGTTTTGCTTCTAGCAGTTACATTCAATGGCAGATTTTTAACTGGTGAAAAGTATTTCACATTCAATAGTGACAATTCAGCATTTAAGAATGACTGAATTGTCAGTAGATAACGTAAACTAAATGCAGACAGTGGTTTTCTTGTGAATTGTTGCTTTCTTGAAGTTGCTCATCAGATGTACCAAATATCTTGGCAACTTACTACAAATAACTCATATGAACAAACAGCAGCAATTTTTACTCTGTAGTCATGTTGTCTTCTGCTGTTCCTAGTCAGTTCCTTAACTTACTGCTTTGGCAGACTGTATTGTGCCTTCCCTCCTATTCATAAACCAGGTCTTAATGTTTTTTATTGTAGACTTCATTCAGGTTTTTAGCTGTGAAAGGTTGGCATAGTAGGGTCCTTCAGACAGTCAAAAATACTCTTAAGTTTGAAATGAAACAGCTTTGTAAGTCTTGAGGTGGGGTCTGAGGTTGCAAACTGCAGAGCATAAGCTACTCTAGTACAAAAATCTGCAAGTAGAAGTAAATGCTGCCTGTTGTAAGCAGCATAATTTACTGTTGTGTTACACTCAGCTACAGACTGTGGAACAATCAGGCTTTCTGTAGAACCTGTGAGAGAATAGGATTTCATGGGATTGCAGAAGAAAAATAAGAGTGCATTCTGTAGACTAACTAATCTTTTGGGGTGATCTGGATGACCAGAATTTACAGTAACCATGCAGAAGAGCTTTTCTCATAAATGTTTTGCTACATAGCCGTCTTTGTACAAAACATGCCAAAAATCATCTGGATTGTGGTTTATGGATGTCTGTATAATCTTCCTTTTCTTCATTCAGATCGACTCGCTGGCAGGAATGGCCTCTCTTAGTTTAGGTGGCTCAGCTGCTCCTCACACCCAGAGCATGCAAGGCTTCCCTCCAAACTTGGGCTCTGCATTCAGTACTCCTCAGTCACCAGCAAAAGCCTTCCCACCTCTTTCCACCCAAAACCAGACAACTGGGTTCAGTGGCATTGGAGGACTTTCTTCACAGCTTCCAGGTACTGCTCTTCGGGTGGAGTGGTTTGTTTTTGACACGGCACAGCTAAGGCACTTGTTGTTGCTGTGGTTGGAAATACTGAATGTGACAGCCCGCTCCTTAAGGGAGGGTTGGGTGCTTCCTTCCCTTTAAGGGTGGGAAGTCACACTGGCTGAACAGCTGTGTCATAGGGAAGGGAGTTATACTCCAATACGGAGTGAGGAGTCCTCACTCCTGGGTCATTGCTGAAACAGCACTTCAGAGTGTTGGAGCTGCAATAGGTAAAAGGTTTGAGTGAAGAGGATAAGTGTTTTGGCAAATATAGCAGCATTATTTTAGGTTGGGACAGAGACAAAGAACTGCTTATGTTAAAACTGCTTGATATTAGAAAGCAATGAGGCTATAATGCTCTGGTTTCTTGGAAATGACAAGTGCTAGGAGGAGTGGTAAGTGGATACTGTGAGGGTACAACTGAGAGGACCAATTGCTTGCTTTCTGTGAGTGGTCTTACTACAGGTTTGCTTTTCAGTAGGTGGTCTTACTACGGGTAGCCTGACTGGCATAGGAACTGGAGCCCTGGGCCTTCCTGCAGTGAACAATGACCCATTCGTGCAAAGGAAGCTGAGCACATCTGGACTGAACCAGCCTACATTCCAGCAGAGTAAGATGAAACCTTGTAAGTGGTAGTGTTGTCTGTGGCTGTGAAGTGTGACTGTGGTCTGCAGTTAATCTGTGTTTCCTTCAGGGGAAGCTTGGATCTGTAGGTGGTAAATGTTAGAAGTGTGGCTCTTGTATTATTATATTAGTCTGAAAAAGGTGCTTCTAAACATGTATCCTAAGAGCTTGCCAAATGTCTGGGGGGTGGGGGACGCTAAAAAAAATCAATTAGCATAAAAATATGTGTTATGGATTTGCAGGACTAATGTGTTTCTGTCCTTTTTCTGCTGTGCTGTGTTTTGAACAAAAGTGTTGTCCTGCTGTTGGCAGAGAATTGTATGTGCTGGTACCAGGGTGTTTTTTGTTTTGTTTGTAACAAGGTTAAACCTGAGTAAGGTCCTGTTGCAGCAGAGAACTTGACAGGTGAAGCAGTGAAATAGACTGCAACATTGGATGCAAATAAGACGAAGAAAAGTTGGTGGAAAGATAGTTTTTGAAAGGAATAATCTGGTTCTTAACACTAAGTCATTATCCTTAACTCATTTATGCCTCTGCAGCATGCTCACAGTGAGATGCTAAAGCAGTCAAATGGTCAGGAAGCACTGCCATGTGCTAAACCTTCCACATTGCTGTTACAGAGGAGCTATCAAAGAAGCCATATGCAATAACAGCAAAGTGACCTGTTTTTACAGAGTACAGTGGAGGTGGCTGTAATCACCATTGGTTTATATTCTGGGTCTTGAACATTCAAAGAAACTTGTTGGAAGCTCACTGGCTGGCCTGAAAGTTTGTGTGCAAGTTTGTGTGCATGTTAGTGTTGTGTAGCATGCTTTATTCTAGACTGTTCTGCATTCAGTTATTTAGTTGTCAGCTGAGGTTAGCTTGGGATTCACTGGATTCTAGGAGTAGAGCAGTGTGAGGTTAATGCTATCTTAGGATGCGGTTTTTTTGAATAAATATAGCATATTGAAAATAGATTTTTAAATAGCAATTCCTGTCTACTGGGAAGGTTAAATATCCTGCTCTTCAGAAGAACTAGCAGTTCTGTAGAGATTGGCGGAAGAGTTGAAAACGACTAGATGAAATTCTGACTCTCTGAAGTTGTCCTGAGTATGATACCTGTTCCTTTTTTTAACAGCTGACTTATCTCAGGTGTGGCCAGAGGCTAATCAGCACTTTAGCAAAGAAATAGATGATGAGGCAAACAGCTACTTCCAGCGTATTTACAACCATCCACCACACCCAACCATGTCTGTGGATGAGGTGAGTTCCCTTCTGTAGCAGTTACAGCGCCTGTCCAGAGGCCTGCAATAAAGTGGATCGTAATTATTCCTTCATGTGTTACTTCTGGAGGGAAATAATAAAGGGCTCATGGTGGATGCTTGCAGCATTGCTTTTTTGCTTGGTTGAAGTTGTTTTCACAGTGAACTCACAGTTGTTCGTTACATTCAGCTTTGACTTGTCTGGATTGAAGACTTCAGATGTCTAATTAACACTCCTAAAATGCTGCTAAGTGGGGAGGATTCAGTGTGGTGTGGAAGCTTTTTTGTTGAAAATAAGTGCTAAAAAGTGCCTTTAAATAGTCTATATAAATTATCTTAAATGTATTTGGTTTTAAATTATCTAAAAATGACTACAAGATCCAGATATATAAAAGTGTCCCAAGTTCTACTTTCTGAGCTTTTGAGAATTATTTTTGTTAGTCTCTGTGAGAGTAATTATTGGTCTGATGTACTTACTCTTTGAAGTAAGTGTTTCAAATTTACTTTAATATATTTGCACAGTTATGAATTATGGAAGATACAACATTAATTTTAATTTTTCTAATTTGAAAGTAGTGGCGTAGGCAGTCACAAAAAAGTTTCGTGCAAAGACAGTTGCTTAAAAGAGAACTGAAGTCTGAAGAGGAAGCTGGTTGTAGTGATGTAGTGTCTGTCTGCTGGCTAAAATGAAGCAGTTACTTTGTGGTTTTACTAGCACAATGTACCTTAGTAGTTGTGAACACTCATGAAACATGAACACGGGAAAGGGCTGAAATAAAACAAATCTGTTGGTAACAATTTCCACTTTCTTTGCAGGTCTTGGAAATGCTGCAGAGGTTTAAGGACTCCAACATTAAACGGGAACGAGAAGTGTTTAACTGTATGCTGAGGAACTTGTTTGAGGAATATCGCTTCTTTCCCCAGTACCCAGATAAAGAGCTGCACATAACAGCCTGTCTCTTCGGGGGCATCATAGAGAAAGGACTGGTTACTTACATGGCATTGGGCCTGGCCCTGCGCTATGTTCTTGAAGCCTTACGAAAGCCTTTTGCATCCAAAATGTACTATTTTGGTATTGCTGCACTAGATAGATTTAAAAATAGGTGAGTGTGGGTTTGGTGCACTTCTAATAGTGCCTGTGTTGTCTTGTGAACCTTGAACCTGCTCTAATCGTCCAGTACAAGATTGCACAGCTCAGCTTTGGGATTTCTTCAAAGATACAATGACTTGAAACAAAATGTGTGAATATGCTAGTTAAAGGGTAACCTTTCTAAATAAAAATGTTCAGCGTGATACCTGTATAAATGTGGGACAAACTGAGATGCTGAAACTACTTAGACTCTCTAAAAATCACTGAAGTGTTGAGTTAGATGAAGTAACTAACAGTTTGTTAGAAATGGGGTGAATGGAATTACTCTTCACAGGCGCCTTCCAGTGGAGTGCCATTTGCACTGTTCATTACTGAAGGACTGACTAAAGATCTGGGCTTTAGAACTTTGTTTTTATAAAGAAAAGTATGGCTAAATAATCTCAGAAAAAGTTCTTTCTCAAAACTTCTTATGAATTGCTGATAGAGAAGATGCTGGGTGTGAGGTGGGCTCTGGTTTGCTGTTTAAAATGCACTGAACCAGACTACAAATAACTTATCCAGTAATCTTGTTGCAAACACTGGATATAAATGCAATTGTGTATTAGGTCAGAAGTATAGAGATATAGGAAAAGATGAGTTGCTGTGAATAAATCTTGTGCTTTAATGTTAATTTAATTAATTTTAAATAGATTTTGCAACAAAAAATATTTTGTCAGAAATGCTTTGTTTATAGCACAGCTGCTGTAAGGAGTCCAGAAGTAATTCTGTGGTGCAGTATGGGAATGACATATGTGATAGTTGTTTCTCTCTAATACTGTTTCTGATGTGGGCTTATGCTTCTGACTAATGCATGTTTTGTCTGACAGATTGAAGGACTATCCCCAGTATTGTCAGCACTTGGCTTCTATTAGTCACTTTATACAGTTCCCACATCATTTACAGGAGGTGAGTGTGTCTGTAAGCAACGCTAACTTTCTATGACGTTAAATTCTTTAGAGCAAATTTCTCTTTTCCTTTGGAAAAGCAGTCTCATCTGTGGTGATTTTAGACCATGTTACATCCACAGAATCAAATCCTTTTCTTAAAGGTTTTGCTCTGGGATAGGGTAGGCAGGTGAAGGTGCCTTTCCTGCTTCCATAACTCTGTTTGGGTTTTTTATGTTGAAACAGCTGCCTGAATATAACTGCATAGTCAACCAATGCATGCATGTCCATGCATGAAGGTTTTAAAGTGCCTCAGTGTATTAGTATTCCAGTCCCTTAAAGATTTGGAGTTTTAGTCTAAAATAGAGGTCATTCAGCTGGCTTTATACAGTTTCATACTTAGACCTGATAAAATAATCCAGGAAAAATTTCTTTCCTGAAGGTCTGAGAGCTGTGGGAATACCTTGTTGTCCAACACAGTTTTCATCACATGGTGTCTGCCTTGAATGTGCTTTTATTGGTAGAAATAAAGAAAAGGTGATCCCAGTGGCAGAGCTTAAGAGCATGAGCTAAATAAGGAAAAATGTTTGGCCCTACCATTAGGGTTGAGGCTCACACCCGAAGCTGCAAAGTCCAGTAACAGTCTTGGTTTCACTAACAGCTTTCAGACTGTACCCCTTAAATGACAGTCTGATGTTTCCATCATGGGGAAACATTTCTGAGAAAATATATAGCAGTGGTGAAGAAGCTCATTTTCTACTATGGAACTATTTCAGAAGATGTAATATCTAAAAGTTGGCTATTTCTGAACTGTGGTTTTGCTTATTAATGGTGAGCTGCAGACTATTCTGTCTAGCTGTCAGAGTCCTTGCAGAGGACTTCTTACCTGCTTTGTAGCCTGCTTCTTGATATTCACACATCGTTCTTAGGCTCTTTCTCCTCTTTTGTTCTGCTGTTCTAGGCTTGGAGGGATAGGGATGGAGTTTTTTCAGGTAGTGCTCTGTAAAATATTAAGCATGTTAGGTCTTGTGATGCTTGACATCAGTTTGTTGAGGCCAGAGGCAGAGCTTGAGGCTCCTCTGCAGTAAGAAAGTCCATAGTGACAAGATGTGCTTTATCAGGGTATACAGTTGTATTTAGAGATTCCTTTATGGCAAGACTGTCAAATATTTTAATGATTGTTGGCAAACTGAAAATCAGCCTATAGTTCTGTTGCTGCATGTGAAATTTTGTATGTGCTTGTTCGCCTTTTTTTAGTACATAGAATATGGACAGCAATCCAGAGACCCTCCTGTGAAGATGCAGGGTTCAATCACCACCCCTGGAAGCATTGCACTTGCCCAGGCTCAGGCCCAGGCCCAGGTTCCAGCAAAAGCTCCTCTTGCTGGCCAAGTCAGCACTATAGTGACCACCTCAACCACCACCACCGTTGCAAAAACCATTACAATCACCCGACCAACTGGAGTCAGCTTCAAGAAAGATGTGCCGGTGAGCATTGTGTCATTGTGCCCTTCCCAGAGGGACAGATGCTGCTCTGGACTAAGTACATACAGATAGAATCTATTCTAATTTGTGTACTACAGATTTTCAAACTGTGATCCTTATTTTTTATTTAAAACATACAACCTTTTAAAGTATGGCCAACGTTTTTGTAGAGAGAAGGCGTTCATCATCATCAAACTACCCAATTACTTTGGGGTCAAGTTGAAATGTATTCTTCAGGCTGTAATTATAAAGACAATTACAGAAACATCATTTCTGTTAATGACTTGCAACAGGACTCTTAAAATAGTTGGCAGCTGCTATTCTGCTTGGGATTTAAGAACACTTACTGCACACATCTGATATAGTTCTAACTGCAAGAGGCTTTTCACATCTTTGGTAACTTGTGTAAACAATTCTGAAGCTTGTCAGAGTTATTACAGCGTTGGCAGATAGATAGAATTGACTATTGCACAGAAAGTTTTGGGGCACACTTGGTCCCATGTGGATGCTGAGGATGGGCAGTGCTGTTCTGTGTGGTGGCTGATGCACTGGAAAGTCGAGCCTTTCTGCCTGGGACTGTCTTTGAATAGGTCTCTGTAAAGGAGGCAACAGCCAAACCCAGCTGAAAGTGTTGTGAACACACTTCGGGGGACAGTCATTAGTGTAGTTATTTATGTCTTTCACACCTGATTGCATCATGTAGAAACTTGTTACTTTGAGGTGTTTGTTTTCCCATTTAAACTCCACTCGGGATTTATACTGAAAATTGCATTGCCTTTTCCCTTAAGTGCTAAAGCCCTGGGGTCCAGACCTGCAGCTGTAGGGACCAGGGTCACGTTCTGTTGACTTAAGCTGGCAACTCAGAATGAGAACCTGGTCTCAGAATGAACCTCTGGGATTTCTCCTTCCCAAATCAGCACTGAAGTGCTCCTGGAGACTCCCTGCTGTGTTAAGTGCTGCTCACTATTGTGTTGTGATTTTTCTCCAAGCTATAATTGTACACAGGCTTAAAGGCCTAAAGGGTGCCATTGCAGTGGCACCTATTATATGTGCATGTAGAGGCTTTTTTCTGCAGCAGCATTCTTCTGCTGAGTATTGATCATCATTTTTAGAATAAAAAAATCACTTGGCTCCTTCAGAGTGCTGCTGAAAATGAATCTGAGACAGTAGATGTCCCCTGATAAAGCTCAATTCTATTTTTGCTTGACAGAAGAGAGCAAAAGTTTCTTTTGATTTCACCTCTAGGTATTGTTTATGCTTAACTTTTTGTTCTCCCTCCAGCCTTCCATTAATACTACCAACATTGATACGCTGTTAGTAGCAACAGATCAAACAGAGAGGATTGTGGAACCTCCAGAGAATGTCCAGGAAAAAATTGCTTTCATCTTCAATAATCTGTCTCAGTCAAATATGACACAGAAGGCAAGTATGAAAGAATGCTAGTAAAAATAATTTTTATATTTTTAATCCTCTTTTTATATATTCATTTTTAAGTGTGGGCTGATGATACTTCTAGAAAATTCTAACTTGAAAAACTTCAGGAGGGAGTACACTGCAAAGAAATTATAGTTTCCAGCACTTTCTGCTTAAATGTCTTTGGAGATAAAATTTTCCAGGGAGAAGAGAGATGGGTAAAAGATACCTGTTCTTAATCTTAAACATTCACATAATGAATTGACTGGGTACCATTAAATGTTGCAAGGTTAAGCTCTGGTATTCAGAAATTAAGGGAATTTTTCTGAACTAGTTGAGATGTACAGTCCTGCTGCCACCTGTGCTGTTGTCTCGTGCATGGATGGCTTGAACTTGTAAGGTGACAACATTTATTTCCAGTTGTCTGGTAAAAAACTGGGAAGTGAAGGAGGTGAATTGTTACGCCCTGCTGATTTCATGATTGAATCCTTACTGGTTGACCAGATCTTTGGATAATTACACACTGATTTCAAATACTTATTTCTTTGTAGAAAAACAACCTTAGTGTTAGAAGCAGTTGACTGGCCATAAACTCTGACCCCAGAAGGTTTTGATTATCTTCTCATCTGTTCTGTGGTGTGCTTTGTCTTTGGTTTGAGCACAGGTGGAAGAATTGAAGGAAACGGTGAAAGAAGAGTTCATGCCTTGGGTATCACAGTATCTTGTGATGAAAAGAGTCAGTATTGAGCCTAACTTTCACAGCTTGTATTCAAACTTCCTTGACACACTTAAGAATCCAGAGTTTAATAAAATGGTTCTGAATGAAACCTACAGAAATATCAAGGTGAGTAGTGCAAGTTTTCTAAAGGCAGCACAGGAGCATGCTGTTCTCCTCATGCCATTCGTTTGTATGGTGCTGACTCTCAAATACAGAATATCATTCAAAAATCTACTTTCTAGCTTACCATTAAACTTACAGATTATCTTTAGGAATACTAAGATTCTTTTCAGTTAGGAACATGTGAAAGACTTAAATTGTGTAACAGGAGGGCAGATTTGCATTTGAATTAATTTATGTAGGTGGACTTCAAAATTTGTGTGAGGTTTGCAAATTATAACCCAGGGGAAAATTGCTTATGGTCTAGTTGTTTTCTGTGGAGGAAAGTACAAAGATAGAAAACGACACTCTGATCTCTTGGCCCAAGAGGAATAGGGGGGAAATTGTGTGTTCAGAAAATGGGGGTGTAAAAGCCAAAGTTAATTGGAGGGCTGAGATATTGTGGATGGGAGGAGGAAGCAATAGCCCAGAAGTGATGACCAGATATAACAAGTCTATATAGAATGCACTATTTTTAAACCTGTTGGTGGAATTTCCTGACCACCATGGGTTACGCTGTAGTGCAAAAGCATCTCCTGGCTCTTGAGAATACAGCTGACCCTGCTCTGTTCAGCTGATGCTCCTCTAGAGTTAAGGAACAGAATTAACAGCAGAATATTTGTTTTATGATTTATGACATGATGACATGATTTATGTTTTGACATGACAATGAGATGGTTTTCCTGGAAGGTTAAACTGTAGCCTTCAGGTCTGTAATGAGGCATTAAGAGGAAGCACAAGTTACACTCAGCTGTGGGGGTAGTTGTAACAGTCTCAACAGAGTAAATGGTAAGGTCTGGGAAAACATAATCCTCTTTTTTTGATCCTTTTAAAGAAAGGAGTTTTGTAGTCATTACAGTGCAGTTCTGCGGGGTGCTGCCTTGAAGTGAAAGCTGTTCAAGTATCTTTGTAATGTATCTGAAGCTCAGAACTTAATGTTCTAAAACTTTGCCTTTATTCTGATCAGCTGTTGGATTTGGAGTGTGGTTATCTTCTGCTTGTTGCTCGAGATGCCTTTTTTTTTATTCTTTGTTAGGTGCTATTGACATCAGATAAAGCTGCAGCCAACTTCTCAGACCGTTCCTTGTTAAAGAACCTTGGTCACTGGCTGGGAATGATAACAATGGCTAAAAATAAGCCCATCTTGCACACGGTGAGCTTCTGTCTTTACAGATTGCCTTGGCATGAACTGGTATGCTGTTATGCAGTAGCATAGGCTATTTGGAAATCTTACCACCTTTCTGGTGCCTCTTTTATATGCCAAGTACAAAGTATGACTCCAGAGTTGGTTATTTAACACTTTTAATTATTTTTTTTTTAATATCAGAAAAGTTAGTAGCTAACTTTATCTTGACAAAAGCTTGTTAATCGGTGTAAAAATGTAGATATATAAATATTTGTTCAAAAAGTAACTGCTGCTTAGCAGTCTGTGAAATTCAAGGGCTGTCTTGATTCAGCCTTGCCTGTATCTGAAAAGAAAGCAGTGTATCACTGGAATCGTGCAGTGTGTTTGCTATTTTCTCTATCCTCATTCCCACTTCAATTGTTTTTCAGGATTTGGATGTGAAGTCACTACTACTGGAAGCATACGTTAAGGGACAGCAGGAATTGCTTTATGTAGTGCCATTTGTTGCCAAAGTCTTAGAATCCAGTGTCAGGAGTGTGGTAAGTGTCTTTGTACAGACAGAGTTATTGCTCAAATGGCAAAATATTGCAGGAAGTAATCAGCTTTTATCACAAAATGAAAACTGATTGAATTCAGTGGAGAGAAAGAAAAGGGATATAAAAGCATAAAGTCAAGGAGTTTTGTGTGGAGGGAAAGTACATGCCTATGCATTTTTAATAGGTGTTAGCTGAAATACTGTGGTATCCCTGAACAGAACTCCATTGAGAAATGGAAGGATGCCATTGAAGAGGTTCTAGGATATATTTATTCCTAGTTTGTTTTTTTTTTCCTCACACCCACTTTGATCCTGATCAGCTTGTCAATTCTGCTTGGCATAGAACTGATCTTTCAAGAAGGACCAGGTCATTGTGTTTCCAATTTTTCACTTAAGTTCCTAATGTATTTCTAGTTATACTGAATTACTGGAATAACTATTACTAAAATACTAAATTCTACTCCAGTCACAGGTGTACAAAGGTTTCCATGGCTATATGCACACATAGCTGCTTGTGTTTCAGATATTTCCAGTCATAAATTATTCAGATGATTCAAGAAGTTTCTGTAATCCTGCTCTCTTCTTTCTCTTGTAGGTCTTCAGGCCTCCAAACCCATGGACAATGGCCATTATGAATGTTTTAGCTGAGCTACACCAGGAACATGACCTAAAAGTAAATTTCTGAATTTTTTTCTGCAACTTCTGAGTGTAAGGTTTTATTGACATACTAGTGTCAAGAAGGATGTTGTAAAGGACTAAGCAGTCCTCCTTACTGCTTTAGGATGGGGAGATTGCTTGGGCATTGCTTAATTTGGTAGAACTTGGATGAAACTCTTCTCCATGAGGTCAGCATCAAGATAGTTTGTCTAATCCTCAGTTATTATTAGTCTGTGAAAGGGGTGGCATTAGAATGGGGAGTTTGGGAGTCAAGTGGCTCAGTAAATGTTTTGGGTATTTTCCTTGTGACATGACCTAAACTAGAGTTGTTTTGCAGTTGAATCTGAAGTTTGAGATTGAGGTGCTCTGCAAGAATCTTGCACTAGACATCAATGAGCTGAAACCTGGAAGTCTCCTGAAAGATAAGGATCGCCTGAAAAATCTGGATGAGCAGCTGTCTGCTCCAAAGAAGGATGTGAAGCAGCCAGAAGAGCTACCACCCATCACAACAACTAGTAAGTACATCTCATAGAATCCAGAACCACACTGTTGAAGTTCAAATAAGACTAATTTTGCTATGACAAAATAAAATATGAAGCTACATATGCTATTGTAGTATTTCTGGGTGCTTGGGAGCACTTGGGTAGTTTTGTAAGAAATAGGTCTGAGTTTGGAGATGGGAAGGGACTGGAAGCCATCATGAGGACTAATTCTGTATTGTGTTTGTGTAGCTACCCCTTAGACTCCCTCCTATTAACAGTAGACTGGGTGCTAAAACTATCATAATAACCAGCTCTCTTAAAATGTACTGAAGCTACTTTGCTACTAATTATTAGGCAAATGGAGAATGAAAGTTGCTTGGTAAGTTTAGGAGATTAATTTGAGGAAGATCAAACTGCAAACCTTTTATTTCTAGGTTGTTTCCTGGTTTAAATAAGAACTATATACTTGTTTTATAAGCAGTTGCTTTTCACTAGTGTCTCAATAACAAACCTACTTGTGTTCTCCAGCTGCTTCTACAACTCCAGCTACCAGCACCACTTGTACAGCCACAGTTCCTCCACAGCCCCAGTACAGTTATCATGACATCAACGTCTATTCTTTAGGAGGTTTGGCTCCACACATTACCTTAAATCCAACGGTAAGTTTTAGAGCTGATTTAGTTTGCTAAAAGAATTCTTACAGCCAGGGTTGATGCAGATCTCATCTGGTGGGAACTATAGTGATTTCAGTGTAAAAGGAGCCTCTGTGTTCCTTTTGTCCAGTTAGCAGCTCAACTCTTAAGTCAATCTTTGCATTGTTATTCAGCTGCAACTTGGTTAGAAAAATAATAATTTGTTCCGGTTTCATATTTATCAAATACTGTAATAGCTGCATGGGGAACATGGGAGTACTGCACACGCTATGACAGTGCACATATAAGTCTTTGAGAAAACGCAGGTGTCTAGGGTAGGTGGGATTCCAGTGTACTTCGTTCTCTCACCTTTCCTAATCCCCTGCAGATCCCGCTGTTCCAGGCGCACCCGCAGCTGAAGCAGTGTGTGCGGCAGGCGATCGAGCGGGCGGTGCAGGACCTCGTCCATCCCGTGGTCGACAGATCCATCAAGATCGCCATGACGACCTGTGAGCAGATTGTCAGGAAGGACTTCGCCCTGGATTCCGAGGAGTCCCGGATGCGTGTGGCCGCTCACCACATGATGAGGAACCTGACTGCTGGGATGGCCATGATTACCTGCAGGGAGCCTTTGCTGATGAGCATAGCTACCAACTTGAAAAATAGCTTTGCTACTGCACTGAGGGTAAGAGCCCCCATCATTTGGAGTTTATATCCAACTTACAGGACTGTAGGCATCCAGCATTAGTAAATCAGTTCTCCACAATGTAGACTTGTTAATTAATTGTGCAGCTTAACTAGCAAGGGGATGAATTTACTGGGTAAAAGTTTTGTCTCTTGTGGAATTCCAGTGGAAAAAAGCGTTGCGGTTCCAGGTAACTCTTCAGCTGAGGTGGTAGATCTTACTAAATGTCACACAAACTTCCTGACTATCTTTTTATTTTGCCCAGTGTTCTCTCCAGTTTAATCACATCATGGAAGCCTTGGAGGCTTGGACTTTGTGCCGGGTTTGAGGCAGAAAAGCTAAAGTGGGGAGGACTGAATTGATTTTGGTGATATCTTGGATTGTTTCAGCATGCATTCTTCAGGCAGATTTTATTTACTTTTGCTGTTAGCAAATAGGTAATTTAGATTCTTCTGCACAGCTTGTGAGTTCATTGGGTTTTCTAAAGGCTATTATCAGGTCTCTTAATGAAGAAAGTTTGAGCTAAACAGTATGGAATAGCCTGTGAACTGCTGACCACAACAGCAGCTACCACCCAGAATTCTTGCCATCTGTGTCAGCAACAGGCACAAGAGCATAAGGATTTTGGAAAGATCAAGACACAGCTGTACTTTCAGCAATTAGAAATTAATCAGGTTTTTTTATCCCTGAAGACGTATGACATTGGTACAAATTGAGTTTTAATCCAAGGAAGTTTTTAAAGGGATGATTGTAGAAAACATTTTTTTGCAGAAAAGGCTCTGTATGAGGCATCTAAAATTGTTATCTGGCTTATTGTTAATGAAGTGGTTTAACAGAAATTGTGTAATTTTCAGGAATTAATGAAAGAGCTCTTAGCAGACAAGGAGGTCCAAGTAGATAGGACAGGCTGCCTTTGTAGATATATTCCATTTCTAGTGGAAGTTGCTGCTTTGCACCCTGGAAAATAATTGCATCTGTTCAAGGCTCTCATAAAGCAGACTCTGGGAAGGAAGAAAATCTGATTCCTTATCAGAACAGGAACCCACTGAAAAAGGCTTAGGACTGCTGTTTTGCACTGTTAGTGGTGCACCTTTATATCTTCCAGTTACAACCTAGGAAGTTGAAAAACTTCTGCTGTGATGCAAAGCCTTCCCTGCATTAGCATCACTCTGTGTGTGTCTGTCTAAAGCAGGCCTTTATTTCTGTGCCCTGGAGATGGGTAGGTGGAGAAGATGGAGAACTCCTGCTGTTTTGTTCCTTGTTGAAAGTCTTTTCTGTCGTCTTGCCTCCATGTTTTATTCAAAGCTATGCAAAATTAAATTTAATATTGTATATTCTATGGGAAGGGAGTGTGATCCTAAGAGCATTCCTTTTTATTGCTGCTGTTCTGTATAAGCACTGGTGCAGATTTTAAGGCTGGTTATATACAGGGAAATTTTACATTCTTCACTGATTATTGTGATTTTCAATAGGCAGCCTCCCCACAGCAGAGGGACATGATGGAGCAGGCAGCTGCCCAGTTAGCACAGGATAACTGTGAGCTTGCCTGCTGCTTTATCCAGAAGACAGCTGTGGAAAAGGCAGGCCCTGAGATGGACAAGAGGCTCGCAACTGTAAGTACGGAACTGTTGAAGAAGTATCCTCTCTGCTCATACACATCCAGATGGGTGTCTAAAATGCAGTGTGGTGTTTGTTTTTGCCAGGAATTTGAGCTCAGAAAGCATGCTAGGCAAGAGGGGCGGCGCTACTGCGATCCTGTTGTGTTAACGTACCAGGCTGAGCGGATGCCAGAACAGATCAGGTTAAAGGTGAGTTCTGTTCTGATGCTGCTCTTCTTTCCCTCCTGATAAGGAAAAGTGGATGGCACAGCATCAGCTGAATAATCATATATTGTTAGTCTTGCCTAACAGTGCAGCTGCTGTTATTTTGATTAGTATGGAAACACATAAATACATTATTCCAAATTGAGTATTTATATGGTTTTCTCAATTCCTTGAGTCTCTATTTCTGTGCATTTCCTCTTACTGTTTTGTTGTCTTTATATTTTATTTCCTTTGTCTCCTTTCTATGTTCTTCCTTTAAAGGACATACCATGTGCTTTCAGCAGAGCATTTCTCAGTATTCAGTTATTTCTGCTTCTGGGAATGTGAGTTTCATTTTTAGAGCAAAATCCCCCTCTTAGGAGGCGTGGAAGGAGAGACAGGACCTCAGTGCAGAGCCGCTGAATCCTACTCGATGTCTAGACCACTCTGTTTAGGAGAAGCTACCTGCTACACAAACTGCCCTGATTTTTTACTGCCTCAGTCTTAAAAATGAGTTAAATACCTGTTCTTTTCATTGCAAAGGTTGGAGGTGTGGACCCAAAACAGCTGGCTGTTTATGAAGAGTTTGCACGAAATGTCCCTGGCTTCTTGCCCACCAATGACTTAACTCAGCCTACGGGATTCTTGGCTCAGCCTATGAAGGTAGAGGTTTCTGAATTGATCAGCTTGAGAGTACTATAGCCATTTTGGAGACTGTTGCAGAACTTGAGTTTTTGCTAGAAGGACTCATAAGAGTCAAGTGTTTGTATTGCTTGGGGATAGTGGTTGAAAAAATGCATTTGTTCTAAAGACAAAGTAATGGTAACATAAAGCTTCTATCCAGTCTTGGGGATTTGTAACCCAAACTGGGACAAATTCTGTAGTTTAGGATTACTACATGTAGTTTTAACTGCAGTGAAACATTTTTTTCAAATCTCAGGTTACTTTTGGAGGTCATGGATGGCAAGTCTGAATTTTAAGATAATTAACAAGGTTTTGTATACATATGTAAGGTCTTACAGACACAACAAGAGGGAATGGCTTCAAACTGAAAGAGGACAGGTTTAGATTAGATATTAGGAGGAACCTCTTCCCTGTGAGGGTGATGAGGTACTGGAAGAGGTTATCTGAAGAAGCTGTAGATGGCCCATCCCTGAAGTGTTCAAAGCCAGTTTGGGTGTGGCTTTGAGCAACCTGCTCTAGTGAAAGATGTTCCTGCCCATAGCAGGGCAGTTGAAACAAGATAGTCTTTAGGGCCTTCCAACCCAAACCATTCTGCGATTCTGACTGATAAAATTATGTGCTGGGTATTTTCACATGTACTTATATGTATGTATTTAAAATGCCAGCATAACAAACCACAGCACTGTAGAAGTCTAAATTCTGGATGCTATAATTGCTGGAGGAGAAGAGCCAGTCAGTCAGTATTTGAGTGTCACAAATGCAGTCCTTGCAAAAATCACTGATTCTCCCTTTCTCTTAAGCAGCAAGCTTGGGCTACGGATGATGTAGCACAAATTTATGACAAATGTATGACAGAACTGGAGCAGCACCTGCAATCCATTCCACACACCCTGGCCATGAATCCTCAAGTTCAAGCACTGCGTAGCCTCTTGGAGGCGGTGGTGGTGGCTCGGAACTCCCGGGATGCTATTGCTGCACTTGGACTACTGCAGAAGGTGAGTGTTGACAACTCATCTCTGTAACAGCTTGCTTAGAATTTATTACTCACCTAGCTCATGGATTGTCTTGCTGATGACCTTGTTTCTTCATGCATCCTGTGGAACTTGCTGGATAAACAGTACTGAACTGCTGTCTTTGGAAATCCAATAAATAAGATTGGGAGGGAGCCATTGTGTTCACGTAGGGTATTGAACACATCGTGTCAAGACTGCTGTGGAAGAAGCTGGTGTACAGAATCCTGGGACTTAGTTTTGTTCAGATGTGGCAAGGAGAGAGCTGTTGCAGTCCAGAGTGGTCTGATTTCAGGATGATTTGGAGGCTAAAAAAGGTGTTTGAACTGCCCTTGTAGGTGGATAGTATTTAGCATAGTACTAGATTTCTAGTGGCCCACTTGGGGGTTTATTTTGCAGTAATTGATATATGACTATGCACGGTGGGCCAGCTGCCCAACATCTATCCAGCTGCTTCCTCTTTCTGCTTTTCTGCAGAAGACAGAGAAAACACAATGAAGACTAGATGACATTTGTTCAGATTATGACAGTTTAATAGGGAAAATAAAGGCCATGTGCACAGATGAAACTAAAATCTCTACTTCCCATCAGCAGGGAGATGTCCAGCTACTCCTTGCAAAGCAGGGCTTCAGCACATGTGACATTTGCCTGGAAAGGCAAATATCAGAACCATGAATGCTCTTTTTCATCATCCTTTCCCTGAGCTTTTATTGCTGAAGATGATGTCATATGATATAGAACATCCCTTTATTCAGTTTGGGTCAGCTGTCCTGGCTGTGTTGCTTCCCAGCCTCTTGTCCATTCCCAGCCTATCCACTGGTGGAGGAAGCAGAGTGGGAAAGAAAAAGCCTTGATCCTGTGCTAGTGCTGCTCGGCAACTGGCAAAAATGTGGTGTGTTTTCAACACTGTTTCAGCACAAATCCAAAGCACAGCACCATATGGGCTGCTGTAAAGCAAATTAACTCCATCCCAGCCAGAATTTGTAGGCTGTACCAGTGGGAAGTGTTGCAGTGAGCTCTGGGATCTGAGCTGGCATCAGTGCCTGTGTAGTAGTGTAGAAGTGACAGACAGAGAGAAAAATCCACTTGAGAATAGTGTAAGAATACTGAGCTGTCTGCATGAGGATCCAAGAACAGTGCCAAAACAGAAGTAACCAAAAGCTGGAGGGAGACTCTTCATTTTTGTCTGCTGGTGCTTTTACCTATTAAAGGATCCAGTCCTGACTATAACTTGACCAAATAAATAGTGTTCCCCATGTAAAACCCATCCTCCATTTGCAGTAGGCTAACACTGATACGTCTCTGCGTGCTGCAGCTTTTTCTCTAAGGAAGCTGCTCAGTTATCTCTGGCAGGTTCTGTTAATATTTTCTCAGGTAATTTTTCATAAGCCATATGCAGAATTGCTTGAGGAGGAATTGACTTAGGAAAGCTGCAGCACAAAGTAACATGATCTGTCAGGGTATTTGGTGGACATACAAAGCTAGTGGGGTATAGAGAGACCTGTAGGTTTGTTTCTGGTAGCATAGCTGTGTACAATGCATATATAGATGCCATAGTAGCTGGTAAAATCTCACACAATGTTATCAAGAGGTCAGCACAATTACTAAATTAATTTTTTTTTTCATGTCTTCTGGTGATAACTCTTGCTGATGTAATGTGCAGAAGATTTGGAAGAGGACTAGTTTTTTCCTCTGCTAACAGGTTGCATCTATTCTAGGCTGTAGAGGGCTTGCTGGATGCCACCAGTGGGGCTGACGCTGACCTCCTGCTCCGCTATCGTGAGTGTCACCTGCTGGTGCTGAAGGCTCTGCAGGATGGCCGTGCCTATGGATCTCCATGGTGTAACAAACAAATCACTAGGTCAGTTACAAGGCAACAAGAAGACTGATGTAGTTTTGACTATCTTTTGGGAGTTCCTGTATTACTCTGAGTTCCCTACCTGTTAATATTTTGCTTTGCTGCAATTTGGACAGACAAAAAATAACCAGCTTTTTTATCAAAATTAACTAGATCTTCTCATAATGCTGGTTCATCCCAGAGCATTATAGGAATCCTTAATGGAATTAAGCATTAGAGCATGGTGTGGGCTTTTTTTCCCCCTCATTTTGCAGAGAATATCTCTGTATGCTGTCACAAACAATGTGACATGGCATATGCCTTTAGCAGAAGTTTCAGCTAGGCAGATCTGCCAGTTCATCCTTGGAAGAGAGACTTCTTATGCTGAATAAACTGAAGCTCTTGAAGGACTCTTGTGACCAGTTGTGCAGGGCAATAGATGCTTGAGTTTGACTGTTCTGAACTTCAACATTATCTTAGAGAATGCTCTACAAGAGGCTTCTCTTGAAGCTGGGTAATGAATCACAGTGAATGCCACAGCTTCTAAAGTACTAGATTTCAGTTGTTTCACTTAAACTGTGTTGTTGAAGTGCACTTTTTGTAAGAAGTCCAATTCTTCAGGTGCCTGATCGAATGCAGAGACGAGTACAAGTACAACGTGGAAGCTGTGGAGCTGCTAATCCGCAATCACCTTGTTAACATGCAGCAGTATGACCTTCACTTGGCTCAGGTAAAGAGAATCTGCTCTTTTAAAGGAGGAGGGATGCACTCACTCCACTGTAAGATCTGTGGTTGAACTCTGTCTTTTTCATGTTGACAGTCCATGGAGAATGGCTTGAACTACATGGCTGTGGCATTTGCCATGCAGTTGGTAAAGATCTTGTTGGTGGATGAGAGAAGTGTTGCCCATGTAACAGAAGCAGATCTGTTTCACACCATTGAGACACTCATGAGAATTAATGCTCATTCCAGAGGAAACGCCCCGGAAGGGTGAGGTTATAGTATTGTGCAATGTATTACTTTTTCTATGCTCATTTATGATTTGCATATTATATAGGCAATGTCTCATATCATTCAATCATACAGCTTTAAACTTTCCCTAAGGCTGCAGTCCTTTCTTAGTTTCAACTGTCACTCTAGCGTACATGTGCTCATCTTAGTCAAAATGGAGGCAGCTGCAGCAGCATGTGAAACTGAATGCTTAAGCAAGAAAATATCTCCATGCACTATGGTCCAGAATTCTGTGGAACTGTGAGAAAATTGTTTGAATTCCTGCTTTATTCAAATTTACGCAGTATTATTGCCTGCTTAAATCTTACATATTTAGGTGTCAGTATGTTAATTTGTTAATCCCAAGCAATCCAATTGGACAATCCTTTCTCTGTAGACCTTACAGAACAATCCTCCACCAGTCTCACATGGCTTATGTATCCACCAGCAAACTGCCCAAACTTTCGGGTAGCAAATGTTGCCACAACATCTGGAAATACCTGTGGGACTTGCAGGCCTCCTACTCATAAGGTGGGAGCAGTTGTTGCTGGGTTGCTGGATTTGAGAAAGACATGGATTAGAGCTTGGAGAACTTTGAATAGCTGTAAGAGCAGCCAGCAGCTGGCTGATGGCAGTGGCTGCCATTACCTACACAGCTGCTAATAGGATGTCCCAAAACCAAAGTCCTTTAATCTGCAGTTGGCATGGATAGACTGTCTTCACCGTATGGCTTGACTTTCACTGCAGCCAGATCCAGTCAGGCCATTCAGTACTGGCATCTCCCTATCTGGGAGCATTTTAGGGCTCCTGAAGTCTGCGGAAGAGAAGCTGCTTCTAGTCCCTGTGGTGTTTTGTTGCAGCACTCCACTATACAAATTGGAGTGGAACTTCAAAGCTTATGTGATTTCAGTGTTCCTTCTTTCATCATAAGTGTATCTGCTTTCATGCCTTATTTCTGCTATTCCAGTGAGGACTGTAAGATAGAAAGTTTTAGTATAAGAAATAATTTGCTTCCTTTCAACTCTTTGACTGAGCTTTCATTTCCTGCACCTTGTGAGGGAGGAGGAATTCTAACCCAGCTCTTGCTCTGGTCTGTTGCATTAGGTTACCCCAGCTGATGGAAGTGGTCCGATCAAACTATGAAGCAATGATTGACCGTGCTCATGGAGGTCCTAATTTCATGATGCATTCAGGAATTTCCCAAGCTTCTGAGTATGATGACCCACCAGGCCTGAGGGAGAAGGCAGAATACCTGCTGAGGGAGTGGGTGAACCTCTACCATTCAGCTGCAGCAGGCCGTGACAGTACCAAAGCATTCTCTGCGTTTGTTGGACAGGTAGAGCTTTTGGAAAGAAAGGTGCTTTTTATTCAACATAAGTAGGGTGTGATGCCCTCCATTTTAAAGCAGTGTTATAACGTGTTAGGCATCCTTTTGAAAATTCCAGGTGTAAGGCAGTTTACTGTCAAAATTCTGTCTGGTTTTGATGAAGCCCCGTCCTCCACCAAATCATGTTCTTCAGATACTGTAGCAACAGGCTGTCACTTCAGACCATGAGTTCTGAGATAAGTTTGGTGGAAAAAGAACTTGAGCTGAAATAGCTCTTGGAAATAGTTCTGTCATGCTCTGTAATGCGCCTTGACTGGTGTTGCTCCTTACGGGTAACAGTAAAAGCTCTGACAGCCTACAGGAGGATTTCACCAGTAGAGATTCAGGTAAATTGTTTCAGGTCATGTGGGCAAGGGAACCCTTTCTCGAAATAAAATCATTAGTGAGGAAAATCTCGAGACTTCATTAGCTGAAGTGGTGCTTAAATTCACACAGTGTCCAACATTGTGTTGGACATGGTCCTTTTAACCATTGTTAATGGACTCTGAAGCACCTTAACAGGTGTGGTGAACATGTCACACCATCTGCCTTCTAGGTGTAATTGAGGAGGGAGATCCCCTCAGTAGCCCAGCACGTGTGGGAACAAACTCCTGTGTTTGCAGGCAGCTCCCCAAAACTGTTCTTTGCATGCAGCTCCTTGACTGCAGCTGCAGGAAAGCCCTGACATGGCGTTTTTGCATTGTGTTCTTTTTAAGTTTGTGACACTACCACAGATATGCTGCAGACTTTGCAGCTACTAATGAAAAGGATCTCAAGGTTTAGAGTATGTATGAAGATTGTAACTGATGCAGTGTTTTGTTTCATTTGATTTTAGTGTCCTTTTGTACTGTTGTAGACAGCTTTCTGTTGGTCTGACTTCTACTGCATAGAATTTTCTGAATGTTTTTAATAGATAATTTGCTAAACATATATCTTCAAGAAATATTTTACCTATTTCTGTGATCTCACGTTTTTTACTTTAAATCATGCTTCTAAAGCACACTTCAGTATAGAGTACTCATAATACTTAGTACACTTTTATCCCACTTCACTCTTTATTACACTTGTTTGATAAAGCATCAAACAAGCACCTTTTACCTTTTGTACATATTTGTTTGGTTTTGAAAAAGCAATTTAAATATATTGAAGTACATTGTTTATTTACAATTATTTCCTTACAGGCTTTAGTAATAAGTTCTAAGGGAATATTTTGTAATAACTACATTAAATAAGGTTCTGTTATTGAACTCAAATGACTGCAAAAGTGTTGCTTCCTTCCCACAAGTCTGTAGAACAAGAAGGAGTACAGAACTTTGAAGGCAGATACCTAAATTCTTTGGGCATTTTAGAAAAGATGTTTCTCCAGAAATAATAGAAGTTTTCCACATTGTCTCCAAATTACCTGTTGTGCTGTTTTTATAGCTTTCTGTCCAATAGGAGTTTAGAGATAAGATGCCCCCAAGTTTTCTGCAGTGTAATTTGTTTCATTTTGACAGTTCTAATACTCTGGCTGACAAATAAAATGAGGTCTCTGGGGTTTTTTGTATGTATGTTATTAAAACAACTCCCCCATGCAAAGCAAAAAAGCCCAACCAGTCTTTCTCTGCGTGTAATGTTTGTGTAAAGAAAATTTGCTTTCCAAATGCAGTTTGCTTCTACAGAATGGGCCTGCCATGTAGTGGTGATTCCTGAGCTAGGAGCTGGAGTCTGCCCTTCCTAGAGCTTGTACTCCTCATGTTCTTCATGCAAGGCTGAATGCTGGTGGCAGCACTGATGCTGAAACAGGCTTTTCAGCTATGCTGATGGTTGGAAAGATTTGGGATTCAAAAGATCGTATTTGAGAATAAATGTGTTTGCTAAAATTGTGTTGCCACTCTCAAATTGCCTTGCAAACAATCTCTCAGGAGAGTATGGCAAAAATTAACTGTGGCAGGCAAGGTGGGTGCATTGTAAAGGGTGTGTTGTTGGAAATAAATTGTAAAATGATCTGTCTGTGGTTATGGTGCTGACATATTTTCCTTTCCTGGTTAGATGCACCAGCAGGGGATCCTGAAAACAGATGACCTGATCACCCGTTTTTTCCGTCTTTGCACCGAAATGTGCGTTGAGATCAGCTACCGAGCCCTGGCCGAGCAGCAGCACAACCCTGCAGCCAACCCCACCATGATTCGAGCCAAGTGCTACCACAACCTGGATGCCTTTGTGCGACTCATTGCACTGCTGGTGAAGCACTCTGGGGAGGCAACCAACACAGTCACAAAGATCAACCTCCTGAACAAGGTTGGGAATCCTTCTTGTCCTCGCTGCATTTAAAGTGCGTTGTCAGCTGTACCTTTGATAAACCCGAGTGCAGACCTTAATGTGGGCAGCTGCTGAGGTGTCTGATGAGAACTTAGATGGGTTGATCACTGATAAATTTTTATGTGAACCACCAAGATGCCAAGTGGCTTTCTTGTTCAGAAAGATTTCATCTCAGACTAATCTGAAATTCATCTTTGTGCCTTGAAATGAAATAGTCAGCAGCTGTTGTTTTAAGGTTGTTGATTCCTGAGTGTTTGCCTTCATGTTGTGAGGGTCTTGCCTTTGCTCTTACATTACTTGGTTTATGGCTGGATGGTAGTCTGAGACCTTCAGATACTGGCCAGTCAGTCATTGTAACTGTGGCCCAAGGGACTAGAGAGCTAAGCATAGGGGTTGGGAATTGCTGAAACAAATTGTAGTATTTATTTATTCAACACTTCCAGTAACTAGGATTTTTGGTTTTTGTTAGACTCTACTGATTTTTTTCTTTTTTTTTTTTTTTTTACTGATGGTTAAAGTATTATCTGTAGTCTGACTTGCAGAGTAATTCTTGCTGTCTCCACGTGTCTTAATCTCTTTAGGTTCTTGGTATTGTGGTGGGAGTTCTTCTGCAAGACCATGATGTTCGGCAGAGTGAGTTTCAGCAACTTCCTTACCATCGCATTTTCATCATGTTGCTGTTGGAGTTAAATGCTCCTGAGCATGTGCTGGAGACCATCAACTTCCAGACACTCACAGCTTTCTGGTATGTATTTGGGATTGGCCACAGTGCTCATCCTTCCTTAGTAGGATCAAGGATTTTCACTTCAAGGCTATCTGACTGTTCTTTGTGGTGGCTTCATCACCTTTGGAGTAACTGGTTCTACTGTGGACTGACCACTTGCTTGTTTTAGGGAAGATGACTGGTAAAACCCAAGATGCTCAAATGCCTTTGCTTTTAGGGCTGTGTTTTTCCCTCAATGTTATGAAAAGCAGTCTTATTGCTGTGCACTTCTAACCTGCTCTAACTTTTCTTTCAGTAACACATTTCACATCCTGAGGCCTACAAAAGCTCCAGGTTTTGTTTATGCCTGGCTGGAACTGATCTCCCATCGGATATTTATTGCAAGAATGCTGGCACATACACCACAGCAGAAGGTGTGGCTGCATTTTATCTTTTCTGAATTAAAAAGCTCACCCAGATGTTTATCTGGTGTGGTGCTGTTTCACATCTCTTAAAGTGCACTAGTAGCATGGCTGTTCTGTTTTTGTTGTCTTCCATATTCACAGTAACCTAACTGCATGGAGGAGAGTCTGTGTGTCTGTAACTATGGAACACAGGGTGAATTGAATTTGATAAACATGCCTTTGTCAATGTCTAGAAGAGCTGTAGCCTTCCTTCTGGGCTAAATGTTGTCAGCTCAATATGGCATGTTGAGGGTTCTGGAAACACCCATGGCACATGGTGCACAGCTAAAGCCCTTGAAACGAGCTGTGCTGCACTCAGTGGTTGAGCTGGCAGTTGCTAGCTCTTCATCCAGGTTTATATAAAGATCAATCTAATTATAGTTTTGAAATTAAGATAACTGGTCTTCATTGCATGTTTTCCACCTGCTGTTCTTTTCTTGACAGGGTTGGCCTATGTATGCCCAGTTATTGATCGATCTATTCAAGTACTTGGCTCCTTTCCTTAGAAATGTGGAACTCACCAAACCTATGCAAATTCTTTACAAGGTAAAAAAATGTCAACTAATAGATGCTTCCAATCAAAGTAGAGGTGTTCTGGCAGCAAAATAGAATTAGCTGGTTTTTTCCAACTTACCTCTGAGAATTGAATTGAAATTGTGGAAGAAGCAGGCTGCCCTCCCAGATTAGTTTCCTACTGGTAATGGAACACATGACATAGAATAATGGCTCTGCAAGCTTTTAGACAGTTTCAACAGTTATACACATCTTATATTTAATATTTTATTTCACAGGGCACTCTGCGTGTGTTGCTGGTCTTGTTGCATGATTTTCCAGAATTTCTTTGTGACTACCACTATGGGTTCTGTGATGTGATCCCACCTAACTGTATTCAGCTAAGGAATCTGATCCTGAGTGCCTTCCCACGGAACATGAGGCTTCCAGACCCTTTCACCCCCAACCTAAAGGTAGAACTTACTTTAAAGGAGTTTGATAATAGAAAACTTTAATGCTCAAAATACTCTCTATCCAGGTTAATACTATCTAATTAAATCTTTGGGTATCTGCTAGGCAACTAATCCTGGAATGATTAGAAGGAAACTTTCTCATGCTGCCAAAGCACTGTCCTGTTGCTCTTCTCTGCCTGAGCTGTGCAGGGTGATGGGAGCAAAGCTGCAGTGCTCATTGTCACTGAAGAAGGCTGTTCTTGACTTGTGCAGATGTTTGTGCTTTTTGAAACTACCAGACTGTCTGGAGTGTAGATGGGGAGACATCAAAGGCAGTGACTGAGTTCTCTGTGGCCTTCACCCCTGAAGTTTTTTATCCTCTCAGTTCTTTAAGACATCAAGTAAAAAGTTTGCATGTTAGATATCAAGTTTCTTCTAAAATCTGCTAAAGTCAGGTGTTGCCATTTCACTGATGGAATGAAGAGTGATCAGCAGCAGTAGTTGATGAAATATTGCTTATAGATATGCTTTTCAATTTGTTCCATTGCTGATGTTGTAGTTGACTGGGTTTTCTCTTAACAGGTGGACATGTTAAGTGAGATTAATATTGCTCCACGAATACTCACAAATTTTACTGGAGTGATGCCACCTCAGTTCAAGAAAGACTTGGATTCCTATCTCAAAACTCGTTCTCCAGTCACCTTTTTGTCTGACTTGCGAAGCAACCTACAAGTAAGTTTGAGGTTTTTGAGGTTTCTCTGGGTGGTCACTTGAAATAATGTGGCACAAATGATCTCACTGGTTCAGCCACCATCCTTTCCTGCAGGAATTTTGTTGATGTGTTGGCCAGCCTGTGTACCAGGCATTAGAAGAGCCTGTGTGAAAACGCACACTCTGAATAAGTCTTCCACTCCCTGATACGATGTGTTGAAGCCTTTTAGAATCTGATTAAATTTTGACCCCAAATAGATTGTTACAGAAATATATGGATCCTCATGCCAGTACTTGAAGGGTAAAAAAGGTCAAATTAGCCAAAGCCCAGTTCAGAATTGTGGCTAAAACCTCATTTCAGACGTCTCATGGCTTGGCTTGCAGCAGACTTGAGTCTGAAGTTGGACTTCCTCAGAGAATTGCTTAGGCAGAAACACTCACACAAGGGGGATCTTTCCACCAGCATCTGGCACTGCTGGTGAATTCACATTGCCTTACCTGATGTTTTCCTTTAGGCAGAGAGTGAAAACAAATCTGTTGTGTCAACACTTTGCTGATGTTTTTGAATATATATATATACACACACACGTATCTATGCACTATAATAAAATATAAAAATATAAAAAATATATGCTTTTTAATATATGCTGTATTAAAAAAGGCTAAATGCCAAATTGAATTTGTGGATGTCCCGGTGTGTTGTCTTCTGGATAATCAGTAAGATACTTGGGTGCTGTTGTTGTACATGCTGTACCTTTGAGTGCTGAAGGAATATTGACTGTTAATGCTTTTCATATCTTTGCTATTAGGTATCAAATGAACCCGGCAATCGCTACAACATCCAGCTGATTAATGCACTGGTGCTCTATGTAGGTACTCAAGCTATTGCACACATTCACAACAAAGGCAGCACACCCTCTATGAGCACCATTACCCACTCAGCTCACATGGACATCTTCCAGAATTTGGCAGTAGATCTGGATACTGAAGGTGAGCTAGAAACACTGCTAGTTTGTGCATTGTCATGTTTACAGCAAGTGAGCCCTCACTTTGAAAAGGTCATTGAGGTGCTGGAATGTGTCCAGCAAAGGGCAAAAAGGCTTGTGAATGGTCTAGAAAACATTTCCTGTGAGAAATGGCTGAGGGAGCTGGGTTTGTTTAGTGTTGAGAAGAGGAGGCTCAGGGGCCTTGAGCTCTGAAGGGTTGTTGTAGTGAACTGGGGGTCTTCTACCATGCCTGCAGTGAGAGGACAAGAGGAAATGGCCTTAAGGTGTTACAGGGAAGACAGACATTAAATACCAGAAAAGGTTTTTTCACTGTTAGGGTGGTCTGATATTGGATTAGGCTGCCCAGGGAGGTGGTGGAGTTGCCATCCCTGGAGGTGTTTGAGAGGTGATTGGATCTGGTGCTGGGTGATGTGATTTAGTGGTTATGGGGTTACAGAGGTTGTACTGGGTCGATGGTTGGACTTGATGGTCTTAAAGGTCTCTTCCAGCCTTGATGATTCTGTGATTTCATGTAGCTGATAGTGAGTTCACAGAAATGAATGCTACGTTAGAATATAGGAGCAATGTTCTAACCAAAAGTTCAAAGTATTCAAGGGAATTAGAAATGCCTTCAGTGAAGAAGAAATGAATTCTTACTTCTCCATCAGCCTGGGTAGATACAGCTTTTACATATCTTCAGTTGGTTTTGTTTCGTGTGCCTCCACAAGGCTCCCAAATGTTAATCTCAGGCCCTACTGGTTGCTTCTCTACTCCCCTTTGTGAGGAAGGGAAGCCGTGTGCACTCAGTGTTCTCTCCTGCAGGCCGGTACCTCTTCCTGAACGCCATCGCCAACCAGCTGCGCTACCCCAACAGTCACACCCACTACTTCAGCTGCACCATGCTCTACCTGTTCGCAGAGGCCAACACAGAGGCCATCCAGGAGCAGATCACCAGGTGAGAGGGACGGCATTTAACTTGCCTACAGTCAGCTTTTTGCTTTCCTTCCTTCTGTATTTTTGATCTTTGAGCTCTAAGTGTTCTTTCTTTTGGATTTCAGGGTTCTCTTGGAACGACTGATTGTAAATAGGCCTCATCCCTGGGGTCTCCTTATTACGTTCATCGAGCTGATAAAAAATCCAGCCTTTAAGTTCTGGAACCATGAGTTTGTTCACTGTGCTCCAGAAATTGAGAAGTGAGTATAACTTAACCACAGAATAATTAAAATTGTATCTCTGAAGCAGCTGAACCTTGAGTTTTTGGTGCTGTCACAGCATCCATTTGCTGCCATAAATGCACCTACCATTGCTTTGCTTCTGCGTGCAGGTTGTTCCAGTCGGTTGCACAGTGCTGCATGGGGCAGAAGCAGGCCCAGCAAGTTATGGAAGGGACTGGTGCCAGTTAGATGAGCTGCATCCTGTGTTCTAAGAGTGCCAGCCTGGAGGTCCCGTCCCATCAACTGACTGAAGATTCTGTAAGGCTCCTCCTGACCTTCCCAGCCCCCTTGATTGGGTAGACACAACAGACCCTGGGTGAAAGTCTTATGTGGGCATGTTCCAAAGTTTGAAACAAATTTTTTGACTTTCGGCCAAACTTCAGAAGATGCTGTGAATATCATTTGAACTAGTGTAAATACAAGGAACAGAAACATTTGTCTGGACTTTTGGGTTTGTGCAAATTGTGTAAAAGGCAGGTGGGTAACTGGTGCCTGTCCATCCTGTAATAAAGGGGCAGCTGCTGATGCCAAGCACTTGTCTGGGGCAGACCTCCTTGTCCTGACATTCCCAGACTCCCAAAGAATATTGAAAAGCCAGTAACTTATTTTTCTTTATGTGAATGGGGGACCTTTAAATCACTAAGTTGTTTAAAAAAAGAAAAAGTGGATGTGTTTGGAATATGGGAATTCTGTGGAGTACAGGAGGGGTGAGGGAGGGGTTAAGGTTCAGTGTTGCTTTCCCCTCACCCTCATCAAACGCTGATAGACAGCAAGTGGAGTGGCAGTCAGAGAATGCCTCCTTTTTGTTGGAGAAGAAACAGGCCCTTTGGGTGAGGGTCAGCTGTTTTCAGTAAATAAACCAGAGACCAGGCCTATAGCTTTTTTTTTTTTTTTTTTGACAGTTGTAAATTTTGGAAGATGAGGGGTTAAATCTAGACCTTTTCCCACCCTCCCCTGTGACCACACAGTATAAGTTTGTAAAAAAAAAAGATAAAAAAAGAAAAAAAAAAGAAAAAATTTAACAAAACAAAAAACCCAAAGGACCAATACAGCCCATTTTGTAAGGATTTTCAATGTTTTGTAAAGTATTGGTCCACGTGTTGTATTTTGTAGCCTTTCTAGTTCTTGGGCTTTAGTTCTCCCACTCTTGTATGTATGCATACTGTAGTTACACATTAAAGTCATGACATGCAGCACGTGCCACTGTGCTTATTCTCTCCAGCTCTGTCCTGGCCAGTTGGTGTCTTCCAAAGCCTGTTCTACCCATCCAAAACCTGCAGTTTTCCTATGTGTTTTGGGCACAGCCTAAAAGCAGCTGGGTTTGTTCTCTAGCATGAGGTCAGTGGGCAGATGTAATGACTGGACAGGGTCTTGCTTTGAAGTGCATCAGAAAGGGCAGTTGTGTGAAAATAAAAATGGCTTGGTTGCAAGCTCATGAGCAGAGTTTATCTCAGACAGAAGACTGCACTGGAGGTACAGTGGAGTGTAGACAGCCCATCAGTTTCATTTCCAGTGCCTTCCACCCTGCTGTAATCTCCCTGCAGCAGGAATCTGCCCAAGGTTGTGGTTAGCTGTTGTAAGGGTAGGCAGCTTCAGTGTTGTTGATATTGCAAGGTCCTTTAACCTAGCAGATGCTAGGAAATAGAGCTTCACTTCTTTCTTTTTACATAACATCAGCTTGTTTAAGCTAACTGCTTTAGTTGACTGCCTTGGTGTGGGCAGAGAGGTCAGGATTTCCTACTTGGGTTTAAGGGGTTCCATACCCAGCTTTGCATTTGCTGTATAGAGGAAAAAACAGCTCTGAGGGATTACTGAGCCAACTGTGCCCACGGGTGGCAGCTCAGAGGGAATTCTTTCTCTTTCTGTTCTAGGCATTAGTCACCTCTGTGTCAAGGAGTAGATTGTGGCTAGGTCCTACAGTTCCATGGCATTTCTTTGCCAGGTCAGCAGCTGTACTAAAACTGAGCCTTTTGAAGCTGGAACTGTGGACACAGTTCTCATTTCTTCTTCACTATACTTTTTACTATGCCTCCCATTCCAATCCCAAGGACATACATTTTGACATTGTTTTCCAGAAATTGTATGTCTGTTCTTAAATTCCTATGATAAAACAGTACAGCATAATTGACAGCCCCCTGTTTGAGGATTCTCCCATTCAGATGAAAACAGCTCCTGAATTCCAGCATCCAGTGGGATACAAAAGGATGTATTTTTTAAGGGAATATCTTTCAAATCTAATGCCCTAAACCATTGACCAGTGTCTTTTTATATGGTTGATGCACATCTTATGTGCAAGCTTTATGGCTCTTAAATCTTGGACTAGCTGATACTCATCTGAGTGTGGTTTCTTAACAGGTAGAATTGGGGTATTAAACTGACTGGCATTCCTGAAGCAACCCAAAGCTAATAAATCTTTCAATGTTTGGCTCTAGCCCCTTTCTAGCTGCCAGTTTAACAGGGTTTACCCATCTCATGCCCAATTTTAATTGGATTGTTACCAGTTTTTCTTCTTGTGATCTTGCAGGAGTGCCAGTCACCTACGTGAGAGGAGTCACCCCATCTTCTAGTTTTATGGGTATCTCTGTTCCTCTCTGGGTCTTTTTGATCCTGTAACATAAACACTTACACCCCTAAAGCTTTTTCTTCTGGTTTATGTACTTGGATCTGTCCTTTTTCAAAGGTTCTTTTTGCATTTAATTTACTTAATTCTCTTCCTAATAATGGCCTTGGGCATTTGCATATGTACAGAAATTTTATAAAACTCTTTCCAATTCCAAATTTGAGTGGCTGGAAGAATGGCTTTATTTCCTTCTTTCCTATGGCTCCAGCTATAGATGTGCTTTATTTACTGGAGACTTCTTTACATCTAAGTTGCTCCTCTGTTAGATATTCTACCTTTTCATTCCCTGAATTTACTGTGACCAGGAGTTCTCTTGGGGATTCTGTGGACCTCTCAGCTGCCTCAGTCTAAATCCCAATTGAGTGTAAACAGTCTTCCTACTTGTGGAGCCTCCCATCTTTGAGGATCACCCGTGCCCTGGGTTCTGGGGGCATTTGTTTCCAGTGCCCGTTCTGCTTACAGTAACTATGTTGAATTTTTTCCTACCAGATGGGAATTGACCAGTTGAAATCTGATTCCCTTACATTACCTCCTGCCCTTCCAACTATCACAGCAATCAACCAAATTCACCATCCCTTTGCTGATCTCTTTTCCCCTTTCCTTTCTCTTCTTTACCTCATTCTCTTCATTAGACTTCCTTTTTATTTCTCTAGTGCTAAAACATGAGAGTCTGCTGTCATCAATCCACATTCTTTCCAAGCCTTATCATTATTCTGCAATGCAAAGAACAGATCAACATCTGGTACTTTGCCCTGTTTTCCTTCCTGGCAACAAAGTAACATTAATTGCAGGATCCATTCTGAGGTAATTTTCCCCAATTCTCTAATAAATACCAAGGCCACCACATAATCAACTTCTTCTTAGTAAGCGAATCCCCTCCAAGCTTTTTCCCCATGGTCCAAAAATACAGTCTAAAAATGGAGTTCTCAAAATGCCCTTCTCCAATGAGGTGGAACATGCAATGCACATGCAGGTAAACAATTACAAACAGCAGGTGTAATAAAGTCTTGTTATAGTGTTCAAACCTTTTATATGCTTTGGTCATCACCAAATTTGTGCATATCTAAAAAAATAAGTTTTAACCCAAACCCCAAACTTTAACCAAGATACAAAATGTAACACTCCTCTGAGATGTACGTTTTCCAATATGATTACTTTGGCGACATGGGATACCAAAATACCAAAATAGTTTTAACAATGTCTCTATGAAGGATAGTGGCAGTTGTGTGAGATCCTGGTCAAATTCACTATTGTGAATTTGTCCCATCTGGGAAACCAGAACAGGTTCCCCTCAGTGCTGTTAAACCACCCTGCCCCCAAGCACTGCAGGCAGGGCTGTAGCTGAGCTTTGTCATGAGTAGTGTGGGTTTTGCTTGTCTGCAATACTTTAAACTGCAGCAGCAGCAGCAACCCCCCTGTTCTTACATGAGTCTTCACACCCTTACATGAAGTAGAGAGCATGGGCTGGGTAAGAAAACTAATTTTATTAAATAGAGCTTGGCCTGTCAACCATCAGTGTTTTGTCATGCAAAACCAAAGTGAGTTCAGGGTAGAACTGCATCAAGCAGAGGGTGTATATCAAATGCTCAGCCTGCAGCAGCTGTGGAACTGTGACAGTGCTCCTCCAGCGTAGTCTCAAGCCCACACAGCAATACCTTTTGTGGAAATAAAAGGAAATATTTGTTATACTGAGCCTACATAAAGACCAGCTAGATGGGCTTGTACTCTTGAACATGTTCAACATAAAATATGTACAGGTGAAGAGTTCAGTGTTGTCAGCAGCTCCACCTGCCAGTTATTTACTCTGAACCTCTCTAAGCTAAGAGCTACCAGCTGGATTTCTGCCCTCTTAATCTGGACAAGGAGCAGCTCTTGCCATAAACTTCTGATGCTGAATGAGGGAATCCTCTGCTCTTCTGGCAGTGTATGTCTGCCTTCCTAAAACAGCCATTAGGATGCCTGGGGTTTCTTAAGGCCTCTAGAAAAAGGTGGTATTTGTGCTGCAGAGCTCTCATGGTGCAATAAGGCCACTCAAAACCCCCTTTGTGCTGTGAAGATACTTCTTTATGTAGAGGTAGCTAAAAATCCATGTGCTGTATGAGGGACAAGTGGACCCACAGTCAGTCTTACCATCTGTCCTCTCTGCTACAGGAGAGATGGCCAGAGGCTGCCCTTTCCCTCAGGGTCAGCCCCAGCCAGGCCTGGCCAGGGGCACTGAGGTTTCTATTGTACCAGCTCTAGCAGCTGATGCAAGATCCTCTTCTGTCCGTAGCGCACGTGCAGCGCTTGCTGCTCCCTTCGACTCAGTTTCTCATAAGCCTCCTTGTTATTTAGCAAGTCCTGCTCTGCTTTCAAGTCTGCCCCATAGGACTCCAGGGTCAGCAGCACACTGTCATAAAGGAGCTTCTTGCAAGGGGTTTTAAGTCTGGAGAGGGCCTCATTTGAAAGGGTAGAGCTTTCTTCTTCTTCACTGTCATCTTCCCAGCCATCTTGCTCCTTATACTCCTTGAATTCTTCTTCTGACATGCAGAGCACCTGTAGTGACCCAGGCAAAGGGATAAGTCACTGGCAGTGTGAGTACATCAGGCTTTCTCCTCTGTGGAACACAAGAGCCTCGTGGAGCAGGTGAGTTATTCCTCAGTTGCACTAAAGATTAAGAGACTATAACAGGCTTAGATACCTAAGTGCAAGTAATTGTGGGTTAGAACATTAAAACAGTAAATCTGGGTATTGGCAAGTCTTGTAAAGCATCTCAGCTGTCACCTACAAAGTTGTGACAGTTTTCTAGACCGGCAGTGCCCATTCAGGAGACATTCAAAACAAATATGTGAGTACACATTGGATGGCTACTTCAGGAGAGGAAGATGACTTAACAGCCCCTGGGAGCTGGGCAGCCACACCCCCTACCACTGTTCACATGGGACTCTTAGTGCCAAACTGCCTTCAGGTGCCTGTCCCCTTCAGCGAGCCATTCTGCACTGCTGATTTGCCCAGCTGCACTCTGTGCTCCCTTTTGCAGCTCTTCCCCCACCTGGCCATTCTTACCTTGAGGGTCATGGACAGCTCTTCCTCTGTCAGCACCTCATCCCAGCCAAGCACGAAGGCGCCTTCCTCCCCCACCATCTCCAGCTGGCACAAGAAGTCCCACTGCTCTGAGACCAGCTGCTGCTGCGCTTCACTTTTGGCACCTGTTTTGAAGACAGCAGAGCTGTGAACACAGCCAGGATGGCAGTGGAGGGGGAAGCTGAGTGGAGAAGGGGAGAAAGGAGACATAAAACCAAGGCATGGCCCCACCCCCTGAAATGCTGAGGAACAGGCTTATTTTCCTGTCATCCCTGTTGAACAGAGACCCTGCCCGTGCTCCGGCAGAGGGGCTGGGGGCACTCACGCTGCAGCGCCGCCCTGCGCAGCGTCACCATCTGGATGTCGGCTGTGTCGTGGCTGTTGCCGGGGTAGGGCTCTGCGAAGCCGTACATGTGCAGCAGCTGCCAGTTGGCCATCTGCCCGTAGGTGTTGAAGATCTCCTGTCCTTTCCTCACGGGCTGTGTTGTGACCATCCTCAAACAGTGCTGCAAGCAGGGAGAGGAGAGCATCTGAGCTGTGCTGATCTGACTGCTCAGCGGGGGCTTTCAGAGACTCACATGACCCTGAGATCCTCCTAACCAAACGTGCAGCAGGGCTTTGTTTTAACGAGATCCAGGCCAGACTTGCTGCCCTGGGCACCTTGCTGTGCCCCCATTCCCAAAGTCTTACTAAAATAGAACCAAGCTGTGACAATGCCTGGCACAGCAGCTTTGCACTCACAGGAGAGTATTCCAGGTTGGCATTGTGGTTGGCCACATGATTCAAAATATCTGCTACAGGCACCATCATGGGAGGATTGGGCCCCTTCTCATCTTCTTCCTCCTCCTCCAAAGGTTCCTGAAAGCTAAGACAAGCCAGTGGTATACATGGCTACACAGGGCAAGCTTCACCTTACACTTTGATTCTTGTGCAGCTGCAGCCTCTGACATAGCCTGTACTCCTACCTCCTTGTCCGTGCTCCTTGCTAGAGCAAAGCCCTCACTTCTCACCTGTAAGCCATGACAAATGCCACCAGCTCCTTATACAACTCCAGAGTGTGCAGATTGGGGTCAAAGATGTCAGGGTGGGTCTCCATGAAAGGCAGGATGATGGAGTTGTACTCCAGCTGGATGTTAGCTAGATCCTTGTCCACAGCTTCTGGGATGCCAGTGCCCTGCAGGAGCCTTGTTCGCTCTTCTTGAGGCCTGTTGCAAGAAAAACAGGTTCTCCATCTGTGCTAGGGCCAAGGGTCTATAAACTCCTTCCTCCTTAAAAAAATCAGCTTTCCCATGCTCTCCAGGTCCTCTCTAGCTCTGCCTGTAACATAACTCCAGGAAGGCCTCTCAGGTTCCTGCCAGTGCCAGCAAAGGGCTTGAACAGAGGGTTGTGGCAAGGACCACATCCCTTCCCAGGACAACACTCAGCAGCCCCTGGCCTGTGCCTGCCTTCAGCTGTGAGACTGAGCCTCCCCAAGCCCCCTTCTTGCTTTCACCTTACCAGAACATGGGGTGGTCCAGGCTCCTGAAGTCCTGCCAGAGGGAGAAATACGGCTGCCAGTGGGAGTTGCTGGCTGTGTACTCGTGGAGCAAGGCCAGCAGGAGAGGGACCCAACCAGACTGGCTCTGCAGGGACTCTTGGGCTACAGAACCAGACAGGAGGGAGAAAACCTTAATTGTTCTGTGTTTCAGAACCAAAACCTTGTATGACAAGCCTCCATGCCTGTCTTCACCCTGGAGACAGGGGTTGAGCTTTTATTCTGGTTTGCCTTGGGTTTGTCCTGAGCTGAACCAGGACCAGAAAAGGCTTCTCTGGAGTTACAGATGAGCTCTCCCAGGCCTCACGGCTTTGCCCTGCTCAGCCTGAGGCTCTGCATGCCTTTGCCCTGCTCAGCCTGAGGCTCTGCATGCCTTCAGGAACCAAGGAACTGTTCTTTTGCTTACCAGTGCTTCAAGGAAAGCAGCACAGTGCAGGTGCCTGGCAGGTAGAAGTTGGAGATGTTGCACTGATGGACTTTTCTCCCTGTCCAGCACAGCTCTTAGGGAAGGGAGGGGATGCCCAGCCCTCCCCTTTCCTGCCTGGCATCAAACAGCCCTACAGCATCCTGCGCAAATCAGAAACCTTCCCGCGGCTTTACCACAGACCCATTTATCCCTTTAAAAGGTACAGCAGACTCGAGTGACACAAGATGCTTGCACTCACCTTCCTGCAGGAGTGCGTGGATGGAGGTGGTGTGCTGGGACAGCAGCGCCGTGCGAGGGATGGTGAACAGCACCTCTCCCGCCTGCAGCTCCTCGGCGGCCAACATCCCGTACCCCGCCACCGCGCCCTCCCTGCTCAGGCGGACCTGGGGCCGGAGGGAGCGGTGAGGGGCGGAGCGAAGAGACCAGGGCGGACCTGGGGCATGCCCGGGCCGGCCCGCGGTGCCTCACCTTGGGGTTCAGCTCCACCCCGGCCCGCCCGCACCATGCCAGGAACCCGGAGAGGGGGTCGGCGCTACTCTTCCCCTGGGCGCCGCTCTCGACCGCCGCCTGTGGATGGAAACATGGGGTGAAGGGGGAGGAGCCACGAGGCCGATCGCGGATCCCCCCAGAGCCGGTGAGCCGCCGGTGTGCCGCCGGTGTGCCGCCGGGAGCCCCCGGCTCCCCCGTACCTTGAACCGCTTGGGCGCCGACGCCATGACGCTGCCAACACGTGGTTCCGCACCACGTGGTCCCCGTCGGGCTCTTCCAGGTAGGCGGGAGCTCCGCCCCCATGGGCCGGGCTAACGGTGGCCAAAAAGGGACAGAAAGGGCCAGCGGAGCAGCGGCGGAAACGCGCCCGGGAGCCTCTTGCTCGGGGGGCCTCGCAGTCCGTCTCTGTCGGGTCCAGCCTCCGAACACCTCCCTGAAGGGGCTGAGGCCCGTGTGGTTGGTGCCTCTCTCTGTGATCCAGGGACCACCACGTCTTTCTGCGGCTGTGTCCAGCCCGGGGCCGGTGCACGTCGTGGGGCCGCGCACGGCTGCGGTCACAGCTCCAGACATAGGGTAAAAGCAGCTGGCTCTAATTAACCAGGATAATTAAGCTTGTGCTCTTGTTCGACACCACACGCGCTCCCAGCGTACGTTCGGGCTCTGATCTCCCCTCCAGGGCCGTCCCGAGGCCGCCGTTCCCCCGACTCATTAGTGCCGCCCCCGGCCCCAGCAGAAGGGGGGCTGATGCCATCACTGGCTGCGCTAATGAAGCCAATTAGTGCGCACCAGGTGTTTGAAGCGGCCCCACGGGGCTCTCTGCGGGCTGTCCCTGGGGCTCCCCCACCCCGTCTGAAATTGGGTTCGGCTTTCATCTTCTCCAGTCCCTTCCGAGCTGGGCAAGGCTGGACTGGCAGGGTGGGTTCCCTATGGAGCAAAAGGGTCCCCTCCTGAAGAATGGGGAGGACGGGCAAGAGAATATGTGGGGTGGCACCTGTAGGTGCCCACCACGGGCTCTGTGTCTCGGTAACCCGACTCCCGCAGCCGCCTCCTCCCTCCCGCTCTAACGCGGCTCCCGAAAATCGCCGCTGGGGCTCGGATTCGAGCCGAGGCTGCTGCAGGCACAGAGCAGAGCTCGGACCCTGCTCGGCCACAGCCACCGCTGCTGCTCCCGTCCCCGGCGGGGCCCTCCTGCCTCCCCGTGGGAGCGGCGGAGCTTTCGCAGCCGCTCCGCAGCATCCTGCTCCTCTCCCTGCCCGCGCATCCCTGCGGCAGCGGCACCTGCCCGGGGCGCGTCCCTGTGCCCGCTCCGCGCCCAGGAACATTCCCCGAACCCGGCTGCTCAGGCTGGCCTGCGCTGGCAGCCTCGCTGGGTGGCGTGGGAGTGGGGAATACCGAGGTGGATCCCCACGTTGTCCCTGCAATGCCGAGGAAAGCGGGGTCCCCCCGCGTGTCACAGACCCGCACCCCCAAGGCCAAACGTGAGCCTGGATAGCTCAGTTGGGAGAGCATCAGACTTTTAATCTGAGGGTCCAGGGTTCAAGCCCCTGTTCAGGCGGTGCCTTTATCCTTTAAGATCACGGTAAGGGAGTCTGTGGGCAGGAGCAGCATCCCTTCCTGCTGTTGGGGCCCTGTGGGGGCTGCAGGGTCCCCAGGGCATCCCCCTCCTTCTTTTCCTATCACCAATTCCCCAGGCTGTTCGGAGCTGGCTCCATCCCACCCGAGACCCACACAGCATTGCTCTGTTCAACCACCCAGCACTCATGAGATCTCATGCTGGATGGTGAGGGCAGATGAGGGACCTATTGGGGGTACATCCGAAAGGAGGGAGGAGGAGGATGCAGAGAAGAGGAAGAGGAACAGCAGAGCTGGAGAGAAGGAAGCCCAGGCTGGGCTTGAAATTGGAGGCTCAGGGATGACTCCAGGCTGAGAGTGGGGAAAGCTATTGGGAGCACCCTGGGGCTGAGTGTGGTTGACTCTCAAGGGGATGTGTAGCACCCTCCACCTGCCTCCTGGCATGCCCAGGCCTTCTCTCACCTTTGGGTGTTCATCATCCCTGTCCTCACTCCCATCTGGGGCTGCCCTGAGCTCCATTCTGGGCCCCTGCCCATCCCAGCTCAGGTGGATGCTCCCTTAAAGCCACCCCTGGTGGCAGGGAAGCCATGCCTGACCTCCTGACTGGGGGGACAGTGATGTTTTTACAATGACACTGCACCCACATCAACCCACGAGCTTATTTTATTGTCCTGACAAACTTTGCTTCCCAGCGGCTCCGATCCTTCCAGGCGCATGTGCCACGGCTCAGGCCGAGCTCCGGCCCATGCCTCCGTCGTCATTCATTTCTTGCCAGCAAGAAAACAAAGAGATAATAAATAGGAAGCTTATTTGCAGGGAGGGCCCAGGGGACAGCCTGGGGTCACGGGCCAGGCTGTGCCTGGCCCCGGCCAGGGCTGCTGGGGGGGCTGCAGGCAGGACAGCCCAGCCCCGGGCCATGCACACTGTGGGGCTGGGGCACTGAGGGGTCTGGGGGGGATATAGCAATCTCTATTTAATTACATTAAAATAGACTATTTAAAAAAATTATTTCTAGTAGTTAAAAAAGTGTCGTGGTCCATCCCATTCCGGCAGGGTCATGGAACTGTCCCAGAGGTTTGGGGACACACTGGCCGGCGCTGGGAAGGACCCCAGTCTGCTTCACCTGGGCAGGCCTGGCCGGGGGGTGCTCTGTCATAGCGGGCTCCAGGGGTGGTGCTGCACGGTGGCCACCGCGGGTGACAAAGCAGGGCACGGCGCCACCCGCTAGCCCCGCAGCCACCACAGACCAAAGGCAGGGGAGTGGGCACCCTCCCAGTCCCCACAGCGGGGCCAGTCCCGGGGCCTTAAATGACATGGCAGCAGTTGAACTGCCCCAGTGATAAGAGGCTCTCCTTGGAGCTCGGCCGGAGTTTGAAGGCCAGGGCTTTCTCGCAGAGCGGGAACTGCAGGAGCCTGTCCCGCAGGCTGCCCCCCTTGCTCTTGCCCGGGTCCAGCTTGATCACACTCTCTGCGCCCCCTTCAGGGCCTGAGCTCTCCACCGACTGCTGGGCCGGGCTGATCTGTTCCCCCTGCCCTGGGGACGCGTCTGCAGGACTTGGGAGGGTGGCAGGAGTTGTCTCTGCCCCCAGTACCTGGGGAACTCCAGCCGACCTGCTCTGGGGTGACAGGACGGTTCCCCTTTCCTTGGGGAACTCTGCTGAGGAGCCCCCAGGCTCTGTGTCCTCCTCCCTCCTTGGGGGCTCACCTCCATTTCCCCGCAGCACGGGGGGACCCCGGCCCCCACTCACTCCCTTCCCAGCCCAGGCCATCCCCGAGAGGCCACCCCGGCCCCCCAGCTCAACCACTGGCCCCCAGACCTCCCCACGGCCGGGCGGGCGGTGGGCGCGCAGGAAGGCTCGCATCTGCTCCTGGTTCAGAGAGCTGCTCTTCCTCTCCATTGCGCTGGGCCTCTCCTCCTCCTCCTCGTCCTCCTCTTCCTCCTCACAGATCTGCTGCAGGGCCGGGGTGCTCTTGGTGATGGTGGTGTCAACGGCAGGGACCTTCAGCAAGGTCCCGCTGGGCTGCCGGCCGCCAATGTCCCCTCCAGGGGGCAGCCGGGACGCCCCGGCGAGGCCACCTATCTCCGAGAAGGGCAGGAGGCTGCCGGCGCTGCCCACAGAGCCAAATGTGTCTGACAAGTTGGGCCTGAGGAAGGGAGAGATGTGTCAGTATCCAGCTGGGCATCACAAGGGCTGTGACAAGGAAAAGGACAGGGCACCGGCCAAGACCCTGCATTGGGGACCCAGGACGGTGGGGAGGGTGACACAGGATGGGGGGCAGCAGGGGGGCTCACCTGCTCTGTACCTCCTTGGCCAGGTTGTAAACGAGACTGAGGCGGTGGCCCTGCTTCTCCTGCTTCTCCCGCAGCATCCTCTCTGCCAGCAGGAAATACGTGGCCGTGATGTGGTTGTAGCGGTCGGCTTCCAGCGCCCTGTGCGGGATCAGGGAGTTGTGGCAGCAACCAGGGACGTGCTTGGAGGGACCCCCAGAGCCCTTCACCGGGGCTCCCACCCCCGCATGCCATCACTCACTCCTGGATGGTGTCCCGATCCGCGATGTTCCCGCACATCATGGCCTGGAGGATGATCTCGTGCTCCTCCTCAGACACGCGCTTGTGGGAGGTGAGGGGCAGCAGGGAGCGGCTGGCAGGGGACGGGTCCACCCCCTGCAGCCACGTGTGGCCCTCGATCTGCTCCAGGGACGCTCGCTGCTTCGGGTCCCGCTGCAGCATCCTGGAGATGAGACTGGGGGAAAGGAGTGACGTTGCAACGCTGCAGCACTATGTGAATCCCAAAGTAAGCAGTTTGGCCCGCTCTTCCCACCTCAGCTCCCAGGCATCTGCCAGGGCTGGGGCAGCCACCCCGGGGCAGCGAGCTGGGGTCAGGGGGGTACAGTGAGGGGTGGTGCTCACTCAGCGCACTCTGCCGAGACGTGCGGGGGGACGGTGTAGCGGCAGTCCATGATCATGGTCAGGGTCTCGCTGTCATTGGCCTCCTGGAAGGGGGGGTGGCCGCACACCAGCATGTAGAGGATGACTCCCAGGCTCCAGATGTCTGCAAGAAGCAGCAGCAGCAGTTCAGGTTGCACTCACCATGGCCCAGGAGATTCCCCACCCCAGGGACCCTGGGAGGGGCTGCCCCACCAGTGCTCACTGGGATGTTCCTTGGAAGTAACAGCTCCCAGGTCTTGCCTCATGCACAGGGGGACCATACTCCCACCAAGGCAGGGAAGGACCTTCCCATCCCCACATCCAACCAGGTCTCAAGGGACTTCACCAAAGCAGTTGAGGTGTTATCACCTTGTCCAGGTAGGGACAGGGAGGCCAGCCCTAAGCTCTGCCCCCCTCCCCACTCCCCCTGGTCACACACCCACTCATTACATTGTTTCATGTCATTCCTCAGCTTCCTGATTCCCAAACCCCACCAAAACCATCCTGGCACTGGGCTGTGCTGTAGGAGACACTACAGCAATCGGAGAGGGACATAGCACCGATCTAGGCTGTCCAGCTGCATGGGGAGCAGCTGGAGCAGGATTGCTGCACTGTCCTGGGGACAGGGATGGAGCCAGAAGCATCTTCACTGGCTCCTCCTGCCCAGCACACAAATTCCTGCAGATGTGCGGGTTTAGGATGCTGAGCACGCCCTGGGGCGCTCCGTTAATACCTTCAGCTGCTTAAGTCAAGTGTTCGAAAATTTCTCATCTGCGTCGGTTTTCTCTCTTCATTTCCCTTTGCAGCGCCACCAGCTTATTTTTCTACCGCCTCCATAAGCTATCCCTGTTCTCAGCTCAGGATCCGCCTTTCCCTGAGCCAACGCTGGGCTTTTGCCTTTAAGGGCTCGTGTTTTGCTTTGCTAAATCCTCCTGCCCTAATTCCAGCCAGCCAGCCAGCTCAGATCCTGCCTCCCTCCCACGTCCCCTCTGTCACAGCAGAGCTTCTTGGAGCCCCCAGCCCAGCTCCCTGTGCCCTCAGACAGTCTCCTCAGACCCCTGCACCTCCCCTGCACCAGGGGAGGAAGAGCACTGGGAGCCATGGGGAGGAAGTGGTTTTCAGGGCGGGGATGGAGCAAAGGAAACTTTCGGAGCTCCTCCGCCCAAGCAGCAGCATCCCGAGCAGATTTCCTTCCTGCCTCGCCCCGCCAAATAACCACCAGCGCCAGATTGCTGGCAGCTGTATCCTCACACTGCTTCTCCTGGCGGCTGCCACGCCAGGCTCACAGCCTGCTTGGGCTCTTTCCCCTCTCTGGCAACCATCACTCTATGGGATCTCTGTGGATGCCAGGATGGTCTCTGCAGGGAGGACCCTGCTGTGCCAGGGCAGGGCTGGGCAGCCAAGCACCCAAGGGACAGGCTTGCTCCTTGCAGGGACAGCGGTGCCACCGTGTGCTCCTAGTTTAAGGGGCCAAGTGGGAGGTGGTACGCAGCTGGCAGGACCATGCTCCAGGCAAGGGACAGGAGGGAGGCAGGTCCTCAGGGCCCCCCTCAGCCCTTACCAACAGCCGGGGCATCGTACTCATCCCCAAGCAGGATCTCTGGTGCCGAGTAGGCCAGGGAGCCGCAGCTGGTGGTGAGCATCTTGCCGGGCTGGAAGCGGTTGCTGAAGCCAAAGTCGGTGAGTTTGACCACCCCTTGCTCCTGGAAGAAGACCACGTTCTCGGGCTTGAGGTCGCGGTGCACCACGTGGAGCTTGTGGCAGTAGGAGATGGCATGGACGATCTGGGCAAAGTAGTGCTTGGCCCGCGGCTCGGCCAGGCCGCCCTCGTGCCGCATGATGTGGTCAAACATGTCCCCACCGTCGCCCAGCTCCAGGATGAGGTAGAGCTTGGCGTGGGTGTCGATGACCTCGTAGAGGCGCACCACGTTGGGGTGCTGCACCAGCTTCATGCAGCGCACCTCCTGCAGGAGCTGCCCCGCCGCCTCCCCCGCCAGCTTGCTCTTGTCAATCACCTTGACGGCCACGCGCTGCCCGGTGAAGACGTGCCGGGCCAGCTTCACCACTGCGAAGTGGCCCTTGCCCAGCGTGCGCTCCAGGTCGTACAGCCCCGCGATCTTGCCCTCGCCGCAGCCCTGCGCCCCGGCCATGGCGGTGCCGTCAGGTGGGGACGGGCATCAGGCGCTGCGGGATGGAGGAGATGCTGAGCAATGTGGGTGAGGGACGGGGTGCTCCCGAATACCAGGTCCCTCAGCACCACTGACACCAGCACTGCCAGGACATCAGGTCCCCAGCAGCCTGGGCACCCCTGACACTCTACCTCCCAGTCCCCATCCCAGGACTTAGACCCCCATCTGCATCCCCATCTCCAGTTCCTAGTACTCTGGAGATCTCAATACTTCCATCTCCCATCTCCTAGGGCACCCCATAATCCCCACGTAAGGGTCCCCAGCATCTTGAGCACTCCAACACCCCCCTTTCAATTCCCAGCATCCTGGACATCCCGATACATCCCTCTACTTCCCAGCACCCCAGGACATCCTGATACCCTCTCCTCCAGGTCTCCAGAACTGCAGCACTCTGGGCACCCCAATACTCCTGCCTCCAGCCCCTCATGACCCCGAGCAGCCCCACACCCCTTCTCTCCTCGTTCCCAGCAGCCTGAGCACCTCATACCCCTACCTCCAAATGGCCAGCGCCCCTGTCACCCCCCACTCCCAGAACCCAGCATCCTGGGCATCCCAGTAATTCCAACCTCCAGGTATTCGGCATCCTGGCTACCCCAATACGCTCACCTCCACTACCCAGCACCTCTGGGCACCCCCACACCCATCTCCAGTCCCCAGCACTCCGGGCCACCCCCATAACGCCAACCTTCAGGTCTCCAGCACCCCTGTCACTCCCGTGTCCCCATCTCCAATCCCCAACATCCGTGCCACTCCCATGCCCTCACCTCCAGACCTCAGCACCCCGCGCACCCCCACGCTCCCCTTCTAGCGCCCCGGGCACCCCGCTACCCACCCCTGTCACCCGGTGCGCCCCGGCGGAGCCGCGCTCACTGGGGCGCGGAGCTGCGACCGCCGGGCTGCGGTGCCCGGGCGCGCCCGCCCCGCT
>VZRH01006114.1:70185-127871 GCA_013397555.1 Urocynchramus pylzowi | reverse complement strand
ATCTGGGATCGCGCCTTAAAGGGCCCGGCCCGGCGGGGCTGGGGCCGGGGCGATGCTCATCGCACCTCCGCAGAGGCAGCCCCCGGTACCCGGCTCGTTACCGCCTGTTCGGGGTAGCGGGGACTCGGCTGGCCTTAGCGGTAACGAGGGCTGGTGATGAGTTAAATGAGCCGCCCGCCTGCCTGGATGCTCCCAGGAGGAGAGGGAGAGCCCCCAGCCCGGGCTTGTCTCCGGAGGGTCCCGCCGTTAGGGGCTCCTGCCGGGATGCCCGTTCATGGGCATCTCTGCTGTGCCACTAACCCACTCCATCACCCGCTCCCACCCTCGCTGGAGCCTGAACCACTGAGCCGGGAGCGCAGCCCTGGCCCCCCTTTCCCCCTCGCTTTAAGCCCGTCTTTTCCTGGAAGCGGCCCGGCGAGCGGCCGGCCGCCTCATTTAGCTCGTTACTGGCCATCGGGATGCGCACAAAGCAGATGTTGCTCCTGCAGATTAAAAAGCTCTCAGCGCGGCCGCTCTCGTTCCCGCTAATGCCTTCCCAGAAGTCCCGGCCGCGGCCCCGCCGGCCGCAAACAGGCCCTAATGAGCCGGAGCGGGGGCTGGTGCCAGCGGGGACCCGGGCTCCCCGGGGCTGAGGGGTGGAGGAGCTGGGCTGGATGGGACACTCGGCACCCACCTGGGCCTCGGCAGTGGAAGGGGCTGCCAAAGCTGCCTCTCACTCAAGATGAGTGTGTCCAGGCATGTGGGGTGCAGGAGGCATCCAGGTTGTGGCATCCAGGTGCTGTGGCAGGGGATCCTGAGCGGGTGTTGTGCATTGGGGGGCACAGATGGGTGCTGAGTGTTTCCAGCAGCCACACGCAGCTGGAGAAAATGACACGTGGCAGATGGGCTCCTCACTATCCTGTGCCTGCTCAGCCTGTCCCTCAAATGCAGCAGGAATCAGATCGTGCTGGGACAGGGGATGTAGGAGCAGAGGAAGCCTGCCAAGAGCCCCAGAGGTGGTGCTGCTGCCAGGAGCAGTGGCTCTCGCTCTGCTGAGGATCTCCTCACGGTCTAGGAACAGCCTGGTGAGGGCAGAGCCTTCCCTGCTGGGGATGTCAGAGCCTGCTGAACCCTTCCTATTGTGTCTTATTCCCCCAATTCCTTGCAGGGCTGAAGCCACTCAAGGCCACAAGTGTTCCCCAAAGGAGTCTGGCTCTGGGGAGATATAGGTTTTCCAAATAAGACTTGAGTAAGAGATGCAGTTAGCACAGGTGGAAGCCTGGAGAATCTGCAGATGGTATGTGGTCAGGAGCTGAAGGACTTCTGGACGCTTTGCACTATGAGTGGATGCTTGCCAGGAGATACAGATAGGCAACATTCCCTTTGAAAACCAGTCAAGCTTGGCATGATTTTGGTGAGGAGATTGTAGCCTGTTATTTCTGTATTTGGGAACTAGGAGATGTCCTCAGGCTGCAGCCTTGGTGCTGGAAAGGGAAGTGGGCTGGAAAGGGAAGTGGGCTGCAAGGACAGTGGAGATCACTTCCAAGAAACCTGGGAGTGTGGAGCTAACAGGGATCTGTTCCTTCCTGCAGCTGTGCAAGGCAGGAGTCCCCCCTCCCATGCATCACCCCGCTGGCTGCCTCTCTATCCAGACAAAGCCCGTTTTCCAGAGACTCCCACCTACCTGATAGTTAGCGAAGTCATGTGGCCACAGCACTTAATTAATAAAAAGCTGATATAAATCCCAGTAAACATGTGGGGAGGAGGACACTGAGGCAGAGAGTGGCAGCGGCGCTTCCAGCGAGCCCAGTGGAGCAGCAGCAGCAGCAGCAGGAATCCCCCTCTGCTGGGAGAGGTCAGTGCTGACCACGGGAAGGGTCCTGGGAGCATGCGGGATGTGACGCCCCTGGCTGTGGGGCTCCCCACAGTGCAGAGGGGTCTCTGCCAGCAAAGAGCTGGGTGGTTTTGTGGGATGGGGAGATGAGGAGTGGCCAGCATTGGGCTGCTGGAGCCAGGTTTGGAACCTCAAGGCTGCCCAAGCAGCAGGCACAGGGTTTCCAAGGATTTGGCTGACATTTGGTGGATGTCACCTCTTGGCCTCTTTCCTTTTGCTCCCTAAGGTCACCTACTTTTCAGAGCCTTCAGGCCCCCAAAGCCCACAGCCTGGCCCTGCAGCTTCTCCTGTCCCTCAGCTGTATGTGCTGTGGTCCATCTCCCTGCCCAGTGCTCAGAATCCAGTGGCACTTCCAGGCTCAGAGCCTGGCAGAAGCCGTGCCAGATGTTTTGGCCACACACTGTGCACCTCACTGGTCTGGTGGCTGCTGTGTGTGAGGCAGAAGAATCTGAACTAACATAAAAAAGATCAAATCTCAGTCCATTCTCTGCTGGTCACCCCCTTCCGTGGGGAGATCATGAATGTGCTCACATGTGGAGTGCCCCACAGCACATGACAGAGCTTTGGGGGCTCCTGCTCCCAGGTGTCCGTGGGCCCAAAAGAAGGCTCTCAAGTCCAAGGGAACAAACAGTGGGAGTGGTGGCTGTGCTGGCAGAGGCTGCCCCTCGCTGACACTGCTCGGGGTGGCGGGGGATGATGGCAGTGGAGGGGGCAGGCCAGGCTGCCAGCAGGTGGGCTGATGCCGGCCAGGTCCCTCTGCACAGGTTGTCCCCCAGGACCATGCTGAACGTGCTGCTGCTGTGCTGTGGGCTGCTGCAGGGGATCCAGGCTGTCCTGGATCTCAGGACTGCTGACCTCAGCTGTGGCCACCTGCAGAAGGCGAGCGGCGGGCTGGAGCGGGTGGCCAGAGCCCGCCAGGCCAGCCTGCAGCGGAGAGGGAAGGAGGCGCCTGCGGAGCCGGCAGGTGAGTCCTGCGGCCGCCTGCCCTTCACTGACCCCCACCGGCTGCTCGCTGGAAAACCCAGGGCCCCAAAACTGAACTGGGGACCCCACACCCTGACTTAGGGGATCCCCTTAAAGCAGCACAGCTTCTCCTGGCCCTGGCTAGTGAGAGCAGCCTGGCAGCCCACAGGGAGTGGGGTCTTTTTTTTTTTTTTTTTGTGGGGACACACAAGCAAAGGGAGAAGAATCAGAGCTGGCCCTCCAGCAGCCTCCTTGTGCAGTCTCTCTGTATCTCGCAGGAGCTCTCTCAAGGCTGGGGTTTGAGCAGATGGCCCTGGGGGTCCAAGAAGCTGATGGGGACCTTGTGCAGAGAGGCAGCCTGCTGGAACCACAGGTATGGCTCCCTGAGCTTTCTTACAGACACCCCTAAGAGCAGGGCAGCCTTAGGCCACAGCAGCCTTCTCTGTGTCCCTGTTTGGAGCCCAGCACGGTGCTGCCTGGCACGAGACTATCTGTCCATCACCTGAGGAGCTGGGATGAGCTGAGGCTGCTCAGACCTGCAAGGGGCTCCAGCACTCAAAGGAGAGTGGTCCAAGCCTGTGCTCCTGTAATCCATTTAATTAAGCTCAAGTGCAGCCCTGGAAGCCTCTGCAGGGCAGGAGCTCGCTGGGCAGTGCCTGTGTTGCCAGGCTCAGCCCTCGGTGCCTCTGTTCGGGCAGAAGGCACAGCACCGTTTGCTAAAGTCCAGGCTGTGCTTCCAAATAAATGTGTGCAGAAAGGCCCTGAGACACCGTGGAGGAGGCAGCAATGCCTGCAGAGAGTCCACAGCGCTCAGCAGTGATTTCCCACAGAAAACAGAGCCCGGAGTTGAACACTACAGAAGCCTCTGCTGCTGGCAATGCCAAGCTTCAGCAGCCATTGGCTCTCTCCCACACAGTTCTTTATTGCTGGCACAGTGGTCCAGGACCAGCTCTTCCCCTCCTCTTCCTCCTGTCTCCCCTGCAGGCATCATCCACAGAACTGCAGGCTGAGGGCCGTGAGGAGCGCTCCCCCCGCCGCTGTGTCCGTCTGCTGGAGTCCTGCCTGGGCCACCAGGTGCCCTGCTGTGACCCCTGTGCCACCTGCTACTGCCGCTTCTTCAACGCCTTTTGCTACTGCAGGAAAATCAGCACCAACTTCCCCTGCGGCAAGAACTAGCGCCCGTGGGGCTGCCGGCCCCTCGCCCCTGGCTGTGCCTCCTCCTCTGCAGCTCCAATAAAGCAGCCCTTTGCAAAAGCCACTGCAGAGTGGGAATGCTGTGACGTGTCCGCTCGGGCTCTCAGGGGGTGGCAGCAGGGTGAGGGTGGCCTGTGCACAGCTGGGCACTGTCCACACAGCCGACACTCCAGGACACATCCACGTCAAACCAGATGTGCCTTTCCTGGATCCATAAGAGCTGTTTCAGCACCCCAGGTGATGTTCTGGCTGTGCTGCTGTTACCCACAAAATGGGGCTCATTCCTTGGTGTGCACCGAGCCGATAATGACACACTCCAGAGAAACATCGATTGTTTATTTCAGAGCTGCCCCAGCCTGGGTGCTCGGTGCTATTCCACAAATCCAGCACACCCCGCCGGACTTGCTGTGCCATTATTTACACAGAGAAGTTCAGGGTTAGTAACTTCCCGAGCACAGCCCCTTGTTAAGATTGGTTAGTAATTTCCAATAGATAGAAATAGTAATTTCCAATAGATAGAAATCACGTAACTTAATCCAGGTAACTTCTTCTCATGCTCAGGGGAAGGGTCTTCACCTCAACAGGGTCTTTTTGACCCTGAAGGCATCATTTTTAGTGTTATAATGAAGATAGCTCAGCTCTAGGATACATGGACCTCGAGTATTTTGCCAGGTTAACAATGTACATGTAGACGTACATCACCGTATTATATCCCTAAAGCTTGTTCTGGGATATTCTTGAGTGAGGGGTGCTGGCGGCTGCCTGTTCCACTGATCACATCTCCTTTCTTCCTGATTAGGTTTTAAAGTTTACCGAGATCTTACATCAAAGAACATATTGCCTCAATACAACCTCGAAATATTCCACATTTTGCAACATCTTTACACCAAAAAAAAAAATTTTATTTTTTCACAGAACAGCTCCTGGCAAAGCCCTTTAACTGACTAGCTATTTCCTGACGAGTAGAAGTGGTGTCTCGGCGACACTGCGAACTTTATTTGTGTATCTTCCTCCTGCCTGTATCGCTCACGGTGGCTGAGGTGTAGAGAAGGGGAGGCTGANCAGGCCCTTCCCGCCTCGCAATGGCTGCCGGGAGGGGCCGCGGCCACGTGACCCGCCGCGAGTCACGTGAGGCGGCGGGCGGTAGCGCTGCCGTCGGTCGCTGCCGCCATGTCGTGTTTCCCGGAGCTCTATTTCAACGTGGATAACGGGTACCTGGAAGGGCTGGTGCGCGGCTTTAAGGCGGGGGTACTCCGGCAAGGCGATTACGTGAACCTGGTGCAGTGTGAGAGCCTGGAGGGTGAGTAACGGTGGAGGCCTGAGGCAAGCGGGAACAGCCCCCCCTCCCCGCCATCCTGAGGGGAATGTCCGGGCTGTGGGCTGAGGGAGATGGTGGGGGGCTGTGAGGAGGGGCTGCCTGGCAGTGGGGAAAAGAGCCGATAGCGGCGTTTACGACGAGCTGTTCCCTCGTTATTCCGTGGCTGAGGACGCAGTCGGTGTCCCGTCCACCCTCCTCAGCTGACTCAGTTTCCCGGTCAGCCCGGCCTGTGATTGCAGCAGCTGGCACAGTGCTGTGAGGGAACTTGGGCTCCCACTGCTTTCTTGAGACGGCTGTGTAGTTGTACCCCGCGGGTTTGGGGAGCCTGGTGGGTTTTGACAGGCGCTGCTGGTGAGACGTGTTTGTACCTTCACTCCCTAACGGGTAGGAAGCCTTTTAAGGCCTGGAATAAGGTTATTGGTATAATCTAATATCCCTGATGTCCATGATTAGTGTTTAAGGAGATCAGGTCACCTAGGAAAGTACCTGCTGTTACTGAAGGATTACTAGTGGAAAAAAATCTAGTGCACATCTGAATAAATTCACCAGTGAATTATCTGTTGCCTGTGATCTTGAGATCTCTTTCAAGGCTAATTCTGATTTCCAGCCATCATCTTTTCTTCTAGATCAGTGTGTACAAACTTGCAGAACTGTGAGGATTTCTTTTTTAACTATGAGGGTGGTGAAACACTGGCACAGGTTGTCCAGAGAGGTGGCGAATGCCCCATTCTTGGAAACATTCAAGGCCGGGTTGAATGGAGCTCTAAACAACCTGGTCTAGCTGAAGATGTCCCTGCTCATTGCAGGCAGTTGGACTGCATGGCCTTTGAAGGTCCCTCCCAACCCAAACTATTCTGCAGTTCTGTGGTCACCTGTGGTCAGCTCATCATCTTAATTAGCTGGTGCTAAACTGTTCCTCTGATCAGTGACCTGCTTAGCAGTTTGGTGTACAGAACCTGGATCACAAAGATTAAAACCAGGCCTGTCTTGAAATGAACTAGAAACATACGTATCCAGAGATGTTGGTTGTTTTGATCAGTGGAACTATAATTACTGGATCATTCTTTCTTCTAAAAAAAAAAAATCTGTTAAGCATTGGTTTGATCTAGACAATCATTGCTGAGTGGTTAATTGACATTGACAGTTTAGATGAATCCCTGGCCAGCTGAACCCTGGATGCAAGTTTGAACAATAGACTGGGAACAGAGTTCTGTGTTGTGCCCCAGTCTCTACCTTAAAAATCACCAGTATATTTTTACTTAGGAGAGAAGCTCTTTTTCCACTTTTCTTTTTTTGCAGCTCTTTGCTTGCAGCAGTCACTGTCATTCCTGCTGTGGAGCCCAGGGCCTGAAAGAGAGCAGTGGGAGTGACTTCTGCTCTCTTGCTAGTCACAAGTCTCAGCATGCCCTGAACTGTGACTTTTTCACCTTTCCTGCAGAGAACTTCCTCTTTGGAGTCTTTCTGTACTTGGGGCTTCTCTTTTCTCTCAGTTTCTTGGTTTCTGAGCCAAGCTGCTTAAGCCTAGTTCTCCCTTGGAGTGGTGTTGGCTGCGTTTGGAATGAGTCACGTTGGAGTTCCCGTATGTTTGTCATGGTATTGCTGCTGTTCTGTCCCCAGCAGCTCTCTGGTGGTGGCAGCTGCTGTGCCCTTGGTCACACTTCATTCAGAACTTGAAGGCTCTTCCAAATTCACTGCCCATCTTGTTACTCCTTTACTTGGCTCACTGTGCCCTTTTGGAGAGGGATTTTTCTTCAAAGGAGCATTGTTCTTTATTACATACTTAGGTCTCTGGTCAAACAATTTCTTTCCTCTGTCCTTTTAGTGCTGATTTCCCCATTTCAGTGCTTGTTTTCTGTGCTCCACAGACTTTTAACATGTTTCTTTCCCTCCCAGATGCTCATCTGCACTAAATCCAGGCAGTGGCTGATGTATTAGCAGCCAAAATAAGTACTGGGGCATAAGTTGCTGATACATTCTTCTCTACTCTCTGTTTAGTCTTTGCTGCTGCCTCTCACGTGTCTGGCTCTGCAGTTAGTCCCACTCTGGAGCAAGTGGTTGCCTTGGCCATGGAGAAAGTCTGAAGGACCAAGGCTGTTCTGGGTCTGGCTCTGGGAATTGGGTATTGGCTGCTTGGAGGACGTTGTGCTTCCAGGTCTGACATGCTGCTCCCTCTGTGTGCCCAGATCAGTCTGGAAGCATAAAGGGATTGGCTTGTCTGCTTCAGGCCTTAGGCTGGCAGTTTAGTGCTGCTGGAAGGGAGGAAATCATGCTTTTTTGCATGATGCCCTGTTGTCTCTGCTTGTCTGATCACAAGGTAATCTGATCCAAGCTCTCCCTTGTCGAGTCAGAAGCAGCCAAATGGGCTGTCTGTGGTCAGGCAGGCTCCTGAGCTGGCCGTAAGAAGTGCAGAAAAACATGGATTGAGGGGGTGTGTGCGAGAGCTGTTTTGGTTTAAGCTTTCTCTTAAACCCTTTAGCAATAACACGTTTAATCCCTTCTTTCAGCTCCAAAAGTCCTGGTGCTGTGGTTGCTCCTCAGCCGAGGCCCTGTGCAGTACACATGACCTGGGAGCGTTTGGAGCCTGCCTGGTGGCCGCTGTTGTATCCAGTTCCTGCTTCTGACACAAGGTGTCAGTGAAGGACCTGGAGCTGCTTTCCTCTGCTCCAGTGCTGTGAGCATGGATCTGTGCTTGAGTGGAATCTGTTTGGGGCAACCAAACTTAGGAGTCACCCAGATTTCTACTGTCAAAAGATTGGTGAGTCATCTACAGCTCTTCGAGCTGTGGTGGCCTGTCAGAGGTCTGATGTTCTGTCAGGAGAATGAAAAGCTGTTGATGCAGTTGAACAGTGGTGATGCTTTTAATCAGCAGAGTTCAGTCTGGGACTGGAATGTAGGTTATCAATTGGCTTTACTGTTGGTCTGCAAAGCTCCCTTCTGCAAAAAGCATGCAGAGCTTTTTGCACAAGAAGTGCACAAAAGCATCTTGAACCAAGAGTGTCTTTACCCTTAGGTCAGTGTTCATGAGTCTCCTATTGCTACTACTACTTCTTGCTTCCACAGCAGCAGTGTAGAGAGCTGCTTTCCTTCTGACTTGCCAGTGTTGTAGAGGTGATTGGTGGGTGAAATCCAGCAGCAGGATGTGTCACCTTCTAGCTGGGTGATGAGGCTGAGCAATGGGAGGGACTTGGCTCAAGCTTGTGGGCCTCTTTTGGGAGAAGCCTTCTGGAGACTGTGCATTTCAGCACCACCAGTCTGTGGGTGCTTGTGCCTCCATCCATGCAGGTGGCACAGCTGGGAACTGGGATGCCTTGTAAACAGTGGGGTGCACTTGGAGGAGTGGGATCTGTCCATGGAGTTTGTCTTCTGTACACCAGGCTGTATGCAGTGTGTGCTTTTGTTTTCATTGTCCTAAGGATCTTTTTTCTCCCCTGCAGGCTGCCATTGCTTTGAGGTGTTCACTACAGCTCCTTTCACAAGGAAAGAGCAGGGGAGGCTGTGCTACCTGTCTCTTTTCCATTTTATCACTGTGGCCCTGGAATTTTGGCCCCAAGAAGGCTGAAGCGAGGCTTCTCTTTCAGCATACCCACAAGGGCAGTGTGTCCTCTCTTGTGTAGGGGTGTTGCAGAGCTCCAGACTAACTTCAAGAGTGCTTTTGGTGGAGCTCATGATATTCCCCTGTGTGAAGGGGGAACAGCATAGATCCTTTCCTGTGCAGCTCCTTTACTGTACTGCCAAGCAAGGAGAGGCCCCTTGATGGTCCCAAGGTGTGGCCATGCTTAGATCCATCCTGAGCTCCGAGAGGGGTTCGGTCTGAACTTGGGGGCTGTAGAAGCCAGGCCTTAATGTGCTGGGGACCTTTCATTGTCATTCACATGATGATTTGTCACTCTCCTGACATCTTGGACCCCTGTGTGAAAAGCTGACCCCTTTGTGTTGGGACTGTGCAGCAGGACTGACCCCTGGCCCCAAGAGCTTTCTCCTGGCAGAGGAGGCAGAGTCTACAGGCAAGGTGAGATCTGGGGAAAGTACAAACCATTCCTGTCCTCTAAATGCTGACTTCTCTTGTAGCAAAAGAACAGTGTCCAAAATGCTGTCCTGCTGATTTTGGTGCTTTGTCCTGCATCCTGTATGGGTGTAACCACTGGCTGTGGCTGTTTCATCAACTGTCCTGTTAAATCAAGCTTCAGGAAAACACCATTTATTGGAAGAATGATGGCACTTCCATAGCCTGCTAGATCATGGTGGCAAACAAACACTGTGGTCACTGGCTTCCTGCAGGGTTCAGCAGAGGCTCTTTGCTGTTTGTTCTGGCCTCCTTTACCAGGCAGAGACCTGCTTCATAGCTTCTCCTAGCTAAACTTCAAGCAGCAGCTGAGGTCAGCTTCTCAGTAGTGGTGCAGCTTCAGCCCTTGTTTGGGTCCTGCCCCTTGTGAGATGATGATGGTGTCTGGGTTTCCTGGCAGGTATTGCTGCTCGGCAGCCGGTCAGTGCTTTCATCTTGTTTTTCCTCAGCTGTCGGCTCCTGCAGCATGAGACTGTTTTCTGCCCTGTTTGTTTTAGTTTCTCAGTGATTTGTTGCCTCTCCCTTAACCCCTGCACTAGGTGCTGGGCTGATGTCCTGCACTGGGCGTCTGAGGTTACAGAGTGACTTAGAGCAGTCTGCTTTAGGAGGGGGGAAAAAAGCTTATTGGGGATGCAGGCAGATGAGGAGGGGTTACCTTGCCTTTTGGACAGATTAGGAAGGGGCTGCCTAGTTGAGGGGCTCCTCATGGAACACCACCTGGCTGTGCTGGGTTTGAAGCTCTGAGTGGAGTGAGTTCAGTCCCAGGAAGGGATGGGCTGGAAACATGGGCTGCTCTTTGGTACTGAGGGCATCTCAAACTGGTGAAAAGTCAGAGGTGAGATACTGATGGAGGAAAGAGCCAAAGATGATGCTTCTGTGTCTAACTGTGGCTCAGATGAATTTGCTGCCTGACAACAGAGAAGAAGAGGCAGCACGTCACTGCTCGTGGTGTGCAACCACAGGAAAGGTCTTAAATTCTGCAGGGAACAAAAGGTCTGAGTTCTTCTTGAATGAGATTTCAGAGAATCGGCTTCAGGAGTGTCTGAGGTGGCTATAAACAGACCAAACAAACAGCAACAAGGCAAATGGTAATGACTGCAGTCTCCTGAAGGGAGACGTGGGCGATGTAGCTCATCTGCAGACTGCTGTGTAATCCCTCGGCTGCTTTACTGCCTCCAGCCTGGGAGATGGCAAATGATATTTTAATTTTTTATATAGGCGGTGATGGCCCCAGGTGTTTTGGAGGAAGATGTCGAGGTTACAGCAGATAATTTTTGTGAAAACATCAGTTCAGCTCAGAAGTTGCAGAAGCTGATTCTGTGCCTGTGTGTGAGAAGACAGATCAGGCCTTGCCTGGAAGTGCTTGAGCCCTTAACTTGATTCAGAGCTCTGCAATGCAGTTACAGCAAGAAAGAAGGAAGGGTTGGAAGTCTGAGCTGATGGGGCCATGGATCACTCTGTCTGAGCAGGGCTTACAGGAAAGGCTTTGACTGACAGATGTCTGACAGACTAATGGCTTAGTTCCTTGTTATGTCAAAGCAAACTTGCAGGAGAGGATAGCTGCATTAGTGTGGATAAAAAGTCTCTTGTGAAGATGTCATCTGGAATGTTGAGGTGTTGGCATAGCAGTGTGTTGATTAAGCTCTGGTTGTGTTTGTGGCTCATGTACAGGCAGCTGCACGAAAACCAGAGGGCCTAATCTGAGAGTTGATAGGAGGTGGCTGTAAATCCATGTCATGGTAATCCCAAGCACTGCCCTACCCAGCTCAAAAAGACTATCATTCTGACAAACGGTTGTGTTCTTGCACAAGGCAACTTTCTGGGAGCAGTGACCTGGCCATAATTTCCTAGGTTTTGCAGGGGAGGAGAGAGAACAAAAGTTTTGTGGTCATTCAAGTGCTGCCTTGCCAAATGCTGGCTCAGTCTGTTACATAAAGTGTGTGAACCTCTTGGAAAAATTCCAGAACAGGCAAACGTATCTCTTGAAATCAGTCACTGGGTTGAGGCCCCCTGGTTGTGCTGTTGTTTGTGGGTATCTGGAGGAGCTCATCAGGAGGGGCTGGGCTCTAGGTGCAGGTCTCCCTCCTTTTCAGCAGCAGCTGGGGAAGAGGCACTGCAAAAGCCTTGCAGCCAGTGTCTTATCAGCATGCAGCGTGTGGGATCTCTGGCAGCTGCCCCTGCCACGGTGCTGCTCTTGCTGCCAGAGGCCAACTCCAGCTCAGCCGAAGCTTGTGTTAGGAACCTGAGCTTTTGGAGAGCTTGGGGCTTGCTCAGCAGTGTGTCCATTTATTAGTCACCGTGCTACTGGGACAGCTCTTCTGGCAGCAGGTTGGTGAAACCACGGGATTAGTTTGCTCTCATCTGAGAAGCTTGACATGTGAATAGTCCTATTAAAAGCTCCCGAGCCCTCTTGGCTGAAGCTTGGTGACTAGCCCAGCAGCTGGAGGAGGACAGGCTAGTGTAAAGCACTGATACACCGTGGGATGCACTGAGTCAGGGTTCATAAATCCGGTCCAATTTTTGGAAAATATGTTCCGTTTTGTCTGCTTGGATGCTAAAAGATTCAGAAAAGTTTAGTTCTGCAGTTTGTGGCTGGCCTTCCTTGTAAAAATGAATTCCAAGTGTTATATAAACATGGCCCTTATTCCAGTTGCAACATAACGTGCTGGCTCTTGTGCTGAGGAGTTGGGGGCACAACCCCTTCGTGGAGCAGGGCAAAATGTTCCGGCCAAGCAGCTCGTGGGAGCTTGCTCAGAGCTGTTGGAGAGCCTGCAAGGCACAACGTGCAGCCTGTGTGCCTCTGGTCTAGATGCAGTGCAGCTCTGACTTCCTGGAAGTACAGCAAACTTCTTTTTGTGTCACCGAGTCTGTAGCATCAAGTGACATGATGGCAGAGCAGCTGCTTGCAACCTCAAAAGCAGAGTTTCAGGTTGTGATGACAACAAAACAAACCAATGGTGTTGGACTTGAGGAAACAAGCTTTGGCAGCTTCCCTGCTGAAGGCAGTTCTGGGAGGATATGCAATAGCTGCTTCCTCTCCAAAGTCCTGTATGCTGCAAAACAACATCACATGCCTTTTTGGGCAGACTTAACTTCCATTAGAGCTCTGCACAACTACTGGGAACTGCAAATAGGAGGTATATGAATGCACCTACTGCAGTTCTCTGTGCCTTCCCTTGCAGTTTGAGCTTATGGGTATAATACTCTTACGAGGACTTTTTCTCTCATATTCATTGAACGTATTAATTGATCAATTTGGTTCCATGTTTTCTCCAGTTTCTGCTAAAAGCAAACTGGTAAAGTCCTGATCTGTCAGTAACTTAATTTCCACTCAGACTCCAAAGTTCATCATTTAAGAGCTTTAAAAGTGGGACAGAAACTCATTAAAATGTAGTTCAGGTAGATTTCCCATCTATCTTCGCTTTCAGGAATCAAGCAATTGCAGAACAGGTGGGTCAGAACCCTTTGCACACAGGGTGCTGCCCGTGAGCTGGGCTTTTTGAAGACTTTAGGAAGTGATTACTATCAATAATAATCCTGTGCAGGCTGTGTGGAGGTGGGGGACAGTCCAAGTTCTGGCATGATCTGGTGTTTGACTCTGTGGCAAGGTTCGTTCTGCAGACTTGACTGAGTTACTCAGGCAATGTCTTCTGCCTTGCATAAGTGTGAGCATAAGCTGACCATGATTTGGTAGAACAAATCACAGCTGTTCAGCTGCAAATTACCCTGGGGAACAGAGATCTAGGTTAGAGCTCTGCTTTGCTTCAGCCTTGATGTGTGTAGTTGGATGGGGAGCTCTCTTTGCTACATCCAGGATTCATAGAATTATTGAATGGTTTGGAAGGGACTTTAAAGACCATCTTGTTCCAAACCTCCTTCCATGGGCAGGGACACCTTCCACTGGACCAGATTGCTCCAAACGCTGTCCAGTCTGGCCTTGAAAAATTCTGGGGATGGGGCATCCACAACTTCTCTGGGCAACCTGTGCCAACACCTCACCACTGTCTCAGGGAAGAATGTCTTCCTAATATCCAATCTAAACTTAGTCTCTTTGAGTTTGAAGCTGTTACCCCTTTTCCTGTCATTCCATGCCCTTGTTAAAAGTACCTCTTACGCTCTCCTGTAGCCCCTTCAGGTACTGAAAGGCTGCAATAAGGTCTCCCTAGAGCCTTTTCTTCTCTAGGCTGAACAATTCCAATCTTCTCAGCCTTTCCTCAGAGGAGAGATGCTCTGTCCCTCTCATTATCTTTGTAGCCTCTTCTGGACCTGTTCCCAACAGTTCGATGTCCTTCCTGTGCTGAGGACCCCAGAGGTNGCACCTCACCACTGTCTCAGGGAAGAATGTCTTCCTAATATCCAATCTAAACTTAGTCTCTTTGAGTTTGAAGCTGTTACCCCTTTTCCTGTCATTCCATGCCCTTGTTAAAAGTACCTCTTACGCTCTCCTGTAGCCCCTTCAGGTACTGAAAGGCTGCAATAAGGTCTCCCTAGAGCCTTTTCTTCTCTAGGCTGAACAATTCCAATCTTCTCAGCCTTTCCTCAGAGGAGAGATGCTCTGTCCCTCTCATTATCTTTGTAGCCTCTTCTGGACCTGTTCCCAACAGTTCGATGTCCTTCCTGTGCTGAGGACCCCAGAGGTATATGCAGTGCTGCAGGTGGGGGCTCACCAGAGCTGACTAGAGGAGCAGAATCCCCTCCTTTCTACAAGTGCCCTAAAACTCTCATGTAAACCACTGAGAAGTATGACAAACTGAGTGGTATTTAAGTCTCTGGCATTTATTTTCCTTCCTTATAAAATCCATCTGTTTTTTGCAACACTGAGCAGTGGGAGCATCTTCGTAACTACGGAGTGCTGGGTCAAAACCATCTTTGCTAGAGCTCCTTGGAAATACCCAGAAGAGTCAGTTGGCTTGGAAGCTGTTTGACCCCTGATCCCTTGGGCTGAGAACAGTATCATGCTGTACAAGCTCAGGTTGGAGCCTGAGGAGGAGCTCTCCAGCTTGTGCCCATGGCTGGGTGTCATGTCAAAAGGTCAAACTCCTCAAACCAGGCTGAGTGCTTGCTTTGACCTCAGTGCTGTGGATGCTTGTGCCATAATGCTGAGGACTTGTATGGCTCAGTGGAAGTGAAAGGCAGCCTCAGTAATGCTGTTTCAGAAAAGCCAGGGAGAAATGTCTTCTTTTGTTTTCTCTGGATGGTGTATTCACATCTGGTTTGACTCAACTCTTCCAGCTCCTCTCCTTACCCCATAAAGGTCTTGGATCCCTGGGAGGATGCTTGCCTAACTGGCCCTCTGAGGTGAAGCTGAAGGGAGATGAACATTGTGTACCAATGCAGCTAGTGGAGCTTTGAGGAGTAGGATTGTATGACGTTCCTTAGTTCTGGATTCAGTTTTTCCACAGAGACACTTAAATGCTTTTGGCTCAAACAGTGCTTTTATCTTGACAGAACTCAGCATGTTGTGGTTGCTTGTTGGCCAGGACTGCAGCTTGGTTGGGCACCTGACCTTCAAGCAGGGGTAACAGAGGAAACAAAGATTTCCTCTGCTTGAACCTGGAGAAAGGGAAGACTTCTGAGCATGTTCTTTCATCCTGGGCAGGGATTGCCTACCCTGTGAGGTGGCTTTAAATGTCCTTCATCTTCACTAGCCCCTCTCTACTCATTAATGCCTGAATTCTGTTTACCAGCACAATTAGCTGGGCTGCTTTGATAATGTAAGACCAAGATGGTTTATAATTTCTAAGTTGCTCTTTCTGTCTTTTTGGTTTTGAAAGCTTTACAAATGTCTGCATATCACTAGTATCTGGGGAGACTTGCTGTGCATGTAGTTAGGTTCTTGGTTGTGATTTTTTTCAGAGGTGCCTGCACCCAGAGCTCTTTTGGCTAGATGGAATGCTTAAGTTGTTTTTTTTTCTTCCCCTGGATTTGTAGCAAGTACCTCCTAGAAAATCAGTAAGCTTCCACCTTGACCTAGCAGAGTAAACAGCTGGCACCATTGTGTGTGCTCAGTTACACAGATGGTCTCACAGATTTGTCTTTAGGATGAGGCAAGGCTTATATGGTGAAACACTGATCATTTCCTCCATTTGGGTTGCCCATGATAAAACTGAGAACAAATGTAAGTGTATGACCTAACATGTGGGCTTTGTCTAGGTGATCTCTGAGAGAAGAGAGTGCCTAGAGAAGTGCTGAGCAACAGCTTTCTTGGCTATGCTGCAAAAAAACCCCAAACCCAGCCCAAAACCCTCTAGAGTGGAATTTTTCTTTCTTTTTCAGACTTGAAATTGCACCTCCAGAGCACAGACTATGGGAACTTCCTGGCCAATGAAGCCTCCCCGCTCACTGTGTCCGTCATTGATGACAAGCTGAAGGAGAAGATGGTGGTGGAATTCCGTCACATGAGGAACCACGCTTATGAGCCCCTGGCAAGTTTTCTGGACTTCATCACGTGAGTACCAGCTGGTCATGAACAGCATTTGAAATGCTGGTGTTCTTCCAGACTTGAGAGCTCTCAGCCCAGCTTTCTACTCTCAGCCCTGCGCCTGCTGTGTTTTATGCAGCTTCTTGAATGAAAGGGGTGTGATTGTATCTGGAGGTCTCAAAGCAGCAGCATCGTATCACTGTGTTATTAAAGGCTTCTGTTCCCAGGGAGCATGTGCTCCATTGGTACGGCTGCTTGGCTGCCTTCCATTGCAGTACTGATTCAGTCTCTTAGAGGTACCATTTATCTTTGTCTCTTGTGTTAAATGTTCTTGGTTTTTTTAAAACTGTGGTCCTGCTGCAGAACATAGGCTTGCCATGCGTGTGCATTACAGGAGTTGCCTGCTAGTTCTGAGCCACTGAGGTTGATCAGCCTTCATCAGGGCTGATGTGATTCTCCTGTCCCACCCCAGGGGCTCTGGCCCCAGAACAAAATGGTTCAAGGAGTTGAGCTGGCCAGAAATTGAACAACTTTTCCCTTTTGGGGTTAACCTTTGACTAGTTTGTTTTTCTTGGACAGCTCAGTGGGATCCAGCAAATGCCAGCACTAGGGGAAGGCAGGACCTGGAATGCGCAGCAGGGAAACACAGGGCTGCAGCAGTCTCAGCACGTCTCTGTCAGTTGGTGGAAACACATGGGGCTTCTACAGCAGGTTCAGCTGATGTGAAAAGCTTGAAATAGCCCAGCAGTCTCAAGGTACCTTCTCCCAGAGGTTTTGTACAGCCCTCTGCTTCCCAGTGTGCTGCTCTTGTTTTGTTCGGTAACAAAATGGAATTGTTAGTAGCAGAGGGGATACTAGTTGTCCTAGCTTGCATCTGAAACATGGAAGTAAAATTGACTTTTTTTCCTTTCCTGAGTCTATATTCCCGTAAGCTCTAGTTTAGCTTGCAAACTCTGTGGCCAATAGTTTCCTCTAACCACCAAGGAGATGCCTCGTGGACAAAAGTGAGTTTCTGGTTCGGTAGAATGTGACTTTAACTTGCATTTCTGAGAAGGTCATAGTCTATTCTCAAGTGGGATAGTTAATGTGTCACCTCTGGTACAGTGAGCCTGGGCTCTTCACACGCACTCTGACAAGTGATATTTAATCATGCATTTTTGGCAGTTGTCTGTTATCCTGCTTACCAGCTACAAGTTTTTGAATGATACAGGCTGATGTAGAAATATCTTTGTGGTTAATGGAAAAATTTTAAATTTTCACCTATCTGTGGCATCTCCTGCATTTGCAAATATTGAGTAAACACCTGTCTCTGCCATGTGCCTTTGTGTTCACTCCTCTCTGTGTCAGGTGCTACTGCTATCTCACTTTCTAACCCAGTGGCTCATATCTATTATTTTCTGTGTTAGTGTGTTAAAGCTGTCTCCTAAGCCTTTCCTGTTTTCTAAGAAATAGTTTTTACTTATAAACTTGTCAGTAAAATTTCTAGAGTTTTCATGTTTGGACCCAAACATGGAGCAAAACATTACTAAGCTCCCATTTAGCATCAGTGTTTCCAATGGATGAAGCAATTTCTAGTTCATCATCTTAGCTGTATGGAGCAATCTCTTCTCTCAAACTTAAGTTAACTCTTAAAACACCTCTTTGCTCATCTTAAATTTTTTGTCAGGACATCAGTGCTGTTTGAGTTTGGCAATATTAGGTGGGCAGTCCTCCACAGTTGCTTTTTCTTTGCTGTGTTCAGGTTTATGAAAATGTCTCCATGGAATTATCATAGTAATCACTAATGCTTCTGTCATATCTGTTTAAAGACAATAGTTTGGGCAGCACAGCAGTATCTTGCAGACTTTAAAACTTTGCTGTTGTCTAAGAGTCTCACTTTAAAAATCAGTGTGTGGCAAACATGAGCTGAATGGTCTCATATCATGCCTGCCTTGGTTACACACTGCCTGACTTGGTAGGAAGGCTATGGATGGCCATGGAAGCCCAGTTCTTCTTAACTTCAGTCTTGTTGATCTTTATCCAGTGTCTATGTCCACCATGTGTTTTGCAGAAGACCTTAGGCATCTTGTGTAATCAGAAAGGCTGGTTCTTACCAGCTGTTGGAATCACTTTTTAAAACTGGTGTTCTGCCCTCAACTTGATTTAACTTTAATCTTGTTCTACTTCTGTCATTCTGATTTTGATGAGTTCTCTGTAGCAAAACATGATTCTGTGCAGATACCTCTGTCTCTTGCTACTGCATAATCTCTTTTTGAATATATTGTTTCTGTTCAGCACAGAATGTTCCTTCCTCAAGTTGTCTTCTTATCTCTTCCTTTTTACCCACAAGATTTGCTTTAATGCCATTGTCTGCAGTGCTGTCTAGAGGAAGGCAAAAGGTGAAGCAGGAGAAAGTTGTTTTTCCATATGGAATGTCTGCACTCTCTTGCACAGTCTTTTGTGCAAGGAGGTCAAGTGTTCAGTTGGGTTTTGTTGTGGTTCTGCTGCACCACTGATGGAGGGGTCTCCTCTGGGTCTGTACTCATCACACCAGTGGAGTGTTGGTGGGAGTCACTATCAGGGTATTAGAAACTCTAATAACTTGTAATGGCTCTACAGACAGGTTAAAACAAGATACAGTGAACCACAAGGAGTTTGGAGAGGGTGCTGCTTTTGCCCAGTGGGTCTTAGTATCTACTAAGTAAATACTAGCAAACCTAGTATTTTGGTGACAGGCCTAGTAGAAAAGAGGCTTCTTAGGCTGTGACTTCTTAGGCTGCTTTTCAGACTGTGTTCCCTAAAACTGTCCCTTGAGTTGTTATAGGTCTTAGTTTGGGGCAGGGGACAGAAATTCCAGAGATTTTGTCTGCTGACAGTGTAAAACTTCCCATGTGTGTCCCAAATAGTTGGAGTGGAGAACAGCTCTCTTTGGAGCTGGTAGCACATATTTGTGCCAGTGGTTTTCATCTAGCTCAGGCGTGTATGGAGGCAGCCAGAGGATGTTGGCAGTGCTGGGGATTTTGTGCTTGTGCACCCAGAGGAACTGTGTCATCCTGCCTGCTTGGGGGACACTGGGGCAAGCCTTTGCCTCTTGATTTTTCATTCTGGGTGCACACAAAGATAGGGGGTGATTTATCTTTGCCTTTTGAACATGACTATTTCCCACTCCATTCTGTCAGGGTAGTTAATGAGACTTGAGCAGGAAATGATAAAGACTGCTCCTGGTAGACAGCTCAAGGCAATTGAGGCACCAGGTGGTCAGAAGAAGAAATTGTACTCAACTGGATGTATCTGTGTGCTAATAGTATACAGGCTGAAGTGAAATAAAAAATAGTAGAAAGATGTGGAAAGTTTGAGCATGGCTGGCTTCTGCAGGAGGAAAGCTTGAGTTCACCGAGACCTCTTTTGAGTTGTAAACAGAGATTTTTAACATTGAGTGGGATTGTAGGAGGTGTGTCTGGCTCAAATTGAAAGGAAATGTTTTGTAGCATGTCCAGTTCAGCTTTGAAACTCATTGCTGCTTGGATGTCTTTGTATGTACTTACCTTTTTGGCCTTCTTAGGACTCCTGGATAACCTCATGTAAGATGGGCACACTGGGGCCTGTTGACACTCATTGATAGTGGCCACTCTGCACGTGGCTGGTGCCAGGTGGATCAAGCATTTAAAAAACAGTCAAGCTTTCTCCTTCCTGAATGTCCTGTTGAACCTTTGAGGTGGTTTTGAGTGGATCATCGTGTGACTGTTGTGCTTACTTTTTGAGGATGCTCTGATGTGATCCAGGACACATTGCTGACTGAGATCTGGGGAAATGTCTGATGGCAGGAGCAGCTGTAGTCCTTGTCTCCTCTGGCCCCAGCACCATCCTGCCAGGAGCCATGCCGTTTGTCCCAGCTGGAACGATACCATGTCATTTCACTTGCCTCTTCGAAGCAGCCCCTGCGATAAGTGAGGCCAGGGAAGGAGAAGCAGCAGTAGGGGCGGTGCAGGGGCTCTGGAGCAGAGGCTGCGTGTCCGTGCCCGGCTCCCGCGAGGGGAGGCCGCGCTGCCGGTTGCTTGCCGGAAGGTGGCACTCCAGCCCCGTGCTGCCTGTGCCCAGGTGCGCGGCGAGCGTGGGCGAGGATGATCACCTAGGGAGGTGGGCAGGAGTTATCCTCTGTCCTGAGCATAGGAGAAAGGACAGTGCTTAAAAGCACAAGAGCAAAACTGACCCCAGAACGCGGCTAGGCAGCAACCCCAAAGTAAGGTCTTTGTTTCCCAAGTCACTTGCTGACACTGATTTTTTTTTTTTTTTTGTCCTGTTGTGCTCCTCTCCTGGCACCACACTGACTCTTTCCTGGCTCTGGTTCTCTCCAGGAACTCTTCTGTGGCAAGTGCTGTGTTCTTAGTACCAAAATAAGGGAAATCAGCCAACTTCCTCAATTTGTTTTTTCAAGTGGTGGCTGTAGCTGGCAGCCTCTGCCACTGCAAGCAGAAAGCTCGACTTGCTGAGCCTGCTGCAGTCTCCATAGCACACCTGCTAGCTCTGCATCTTGCCACGCAGCTCCTTGCTGGAAGTCTGCTGGTGCTTCCCCATGTCTTTCAGCCAACCATAGTAGGTTCTGATTGATAGGCACAAATTGTCTGTTAACATCTCTGCTCCAACACAAACAATGGACTGTTTGGCTGAGGGAATGCAGTGATGTTCTGTAGGGCAGCAACAAACAGGTATTAAGTGTTCTTGAAACAGCAAAAGCCACTTCCTGAATTCAACAAGCACATATTGACTTGTGGGATGGAAGTGGGTTTTAGGTTCTTCTTAGTGATGTGCTGCCTTGCCTTTCTGTACAGGCTTTGTTCTTTGTGCTAGCCTGACATGGTGCCATGGCCTGTCTCTCCTTCCTTCCAGTGTTCCTGTATATGGTTGAGATAGGAGCAACATTATGATAAAGAATCCTGACTCCAGCCTGCTATAGCCTGATCAGATTGTCAGCTTTAGTATTTTTCCAGTGGCAGGGAAAAGGGTTTAGGGTTGTTTTTTTGTTGGTTTGTTTGGATTTTGTTGTGTGGCAGCTGTTGAGCCCCTTGAACCCTCACAGCAAACTGATGGGCAGAGAAGGGTTTGGTCTTGTGTTCAGTGGGGGAGCTGCTGGCAGCTGTGGGCACTGAGTGTGCCGTGGGAGTGAGGGCTAGGGGCAAGCTAAATACATCTTCCAAATCTGTGATCAAGCCTGTCATCTAGAGGACAGACTAGGTCATCTTTTATCTTTATCTTACCAGCCTACAAGGGCTGGGAACCAGGTTCTTTTTTTGCCCCAAGGATGCAGCTGGGAACTTGGCTTTCAGTGTGTTTTTGTGGTCACAAGATGTGTTTTTGATGAGGCTGCATGTACCTTTTCCCCTTATGCATGCCTTTTCTTGACTGACACTTCCCTCTGTTACCTTCTCCCTGATCCAGTCCTGCTCTGCCCCTCCCTTGCACTGGATAGATCTAGTTTCTGCTGCACAACTTTGAATTCAATTTTAATATTGCAGCAGTGGTTTTTCTGGAGCCAAATTTTTCAATTGCTACTTAAGCTGAAGAGCACTAATCTTCTTCTCTGAAGTAGGAAGTTGCCTGTCTTCATTCTAAATGTACTGGAGTGTGCATCCTGGCATAACTGTGGAGGTTACAAAATACGACTCCATCCTTTTGAAATCCTTTCCTGCAGAAGGAAAAAACCCTTCAAATGCTTTACATTAGGTATAGTTTGTTGTGACAAGTCCAACAGTCTGAAGGATCTTTCCTAATGCTGCTGCATTTAAAATTACACTGTACTATTTCAGTCTGGTTCCTTGGTGGCAATGGGGTTAGGAAGCAAAAGCTGGGGATTCTGCAATAAAAGGTTTAAGAGCCTTTTCTGGCAGAGATTGTTTTGGCAAAGCAGCACAGGTTTCTGACAAACAGCTTCCGTGTTTGCAGGGAGTGCAAAGTTGAACTGATAAGCCAAGTTCTTGGAGGGATTATGCAATATTCAAAATTAGAGGGCATGTAGTTAATGGTCTGGAAATGATTAGAGACTTATGTCCTCTGGATGGTGGCATCAGAGCTGCATCTGCTCACCTGCATTCCCAAAGGATGCTGATCTCATACTGGTTTCCCAGAACCAATGTCTGTGATGATGGACTGGGCTGCATGGTGGTGACCGTGGGAGTCATGGTGTGACTGCGGGTGCCCTCATTAGAAAGGGAATCTTTGAAAGGTCTGTTTCACTGTATATTACATTAAAAGGCTGCCTTTTTTTTTTTTTCTCCTGATGCCTGAAAAACATTTCATTTGGCCAGTGGATTTGAATGGGAACAACCTGACTGTTCTGCTACAGAGCAGCACTGTTCTTAACAGTGTGTTAACACAGTGCCTGGCAGTGAGCTGTGGTAGTGATCAGAAAAGCTAACAAAACGTTACTGGTGGCAGTAAAGATGCAGCAAAAAGCGAGTGATGAGCTCCAGATTTCAGCCCATGTGTCACTAAGGGAAGTCTTCAGTGAAACTCTGCAGAGTCTGAGAAAGGGCTCTAGCATGCAGGCTCTGGGTGATTAGGTGAGAATTTATTGCCCCTGGATATCATCCCTGTCCAAGCTCATGCGGTGTCATCCACAGGCAGTGTGTGGACTTCTGTATCTTCTTGGGCTTTGTTTAAGGCTGAATTTTTCTGGTAAGTCTGCAGTTTGCAGGAACAGTCCTTGTACTTCCCCCATGCTCCTTCTTGCAGTCTTTTCCTCAACAAGCTGAACAGAATGTCTGTTAAAAGCACAAAACAAAAAGGGAAGGGAGTGTGTATTAGGAGCTTGTCAAAGCTTCTCAAATCAATTTGTGTGACTGCAGCTTTTCCAGAAGAAAATCCATGTGCAGTGCCTTCAGCTGAGTGTGTACTCACTGAGCGATTCCGTTTACATGTAACATGCTTCACTCTTGACTGAAACCATTCCCAAGGTCTTTCATGCTTGACCATAGCAGCTTTTGTTTTCCTTTTACCTTTCCATTGATTTGCCTCACCCAATACTCTAGACTGGCAAGTTCAGCCTAGAGAAGGTCTGGAGGCCAAGGGCATTGCTTTGAAGGCTTCCTGGGAGCATCTTGGGTCCTAGTCCCCTCTCCCAGGTCCATTCTGTTAGCTAGTTTGAAGTCTAGCAAACACTTGTGAAGAGCTTTGAATAAGTACCACAATATTTAGAGGCTGAGCTAAATCTTGTGTCTACCTCCTATGGTTTACTGCATGTCAAGTGGGATGATTAATTTTTTTGTCTTCTGCTGGCAGCAGTTCTGCATAGAGATGTTCTGCACATTGGCTGGGTCCAGACCACACATTCACTGAGAAGCAGGTAAAGGCTTTTAGGTCCCTAAACTCATCCAGGTTTCTTAACTACTAGAGACAGTTTGGAGGATAATGTGAACAATTCAGCCTTTCCTCTTATTTTATATCCATGTTGTGGGGTTTGTGCTTTACAGGTAAGAGAAGAAAAACGTTATGCAAGTTTGACTTCTGCAGCTGGTCCCTGTGAAAACAGCATGATTACAAGCAGCTGGTTTTGGTCAATATTTAAAATTTAATTAGGACTCAAGTCTGTTCAACGTGGTACAGAGTGCCAGGGCTCAGCTTTGCATATCAGCCTTGTGTTTCTCAAACTTTGAGGCATCAAGTTTAGGTAACCAGAGATTCTTGCACCAGGCTGCAAGGTGTTCAAAACATTCCCTGGTGTTTCAAGGGGAAAACCAGGAAAACTGTTTCCTTTTTACAAATCAGGAACACTGAGTCAAATTCATAAAGCCTTAAAATTAAAAGTATTTCTTGTAGCTTTTTTTCTCATTTGTCTTTAATGCAGCTAACACTGTATCACTGCATGTAAGTTAACAGATGATACCAGTGGAAAACTGAGGTCAGTATCCCAAGAGACTTAGACTAGAGGATGGTAAAAATCATGTGGAGATACAGCTAAATATAGATTAATGCTGAGAACATTCCTGGATACTTGGTTTTGAAAGGCTGCCACAGCCTCTGTAGTACTGTGAAGTTATAACTCTTTGCTCTCAAATGGTCTTGTTGATCTAAGTTTAGCAGAGCACCCACTTCCTGGCTGAGGGCCCTTGGTTTGTGGTGGCAACCATGAAATTCTCAGCTTTCTCTTTGGCAGGTTCACGAATGTAGCACTTAGGTATGGTTTGTATTGGTATGACTTTAGGAAGGACAGTGTGCAAAGATAAGAAGAAACCAGCAATGACACTTTGAGCAGAGCTCATCACACACTGCATCTGCTCTTGTTGTTCCCTGGACTGTCTGAGCTTCAGCTGCAGATGAGAGAGGTAGAACTGCTGCTGATCTGACCTGTTCTAGTACGAGCTGAAAAACTGATTAAAGGATTTGACTCTGTTCACATCCATTGTCTATTTCTCAAACAAGTCTCAGTGAGGCACTGAGACCTTCCTGATGTGCAACATTCCTCTCCTTTCCAGATCAGGACATCTGTGCAGTTATTTACTAATGATCTTAAGCCGACCCCACAGATACAAACATTCAGCTGTTGGCACTATTCTTAGTGTCAGCCACTGCTCTTTTGGGCTTTGAAGTCTGTGTGTTGCTTTCCCTCGTGGCTGCTTAACATTTGGAGCTTGAGAGAGGTGTGACAAGTGGCTCTGTGTACCAGCACAGTATCCAGTGGGATATAGATGGATCTGTGTATTTATGTACAAACCCAAGGAAGCAGTGATACAACCACCCTGAAACTTTTTCCCTAAGTTTCTTCTCCCAACACCCCCTGGGTATGTGAACTGAATGAGCTTCAAGAGGGAAGCACTAGATGCTAAAGTGACTATAGTCAAAACAACTTCATTATCTTTTAAAGCTGTCTCTGGAATTCGTGCCGAGTTCAGAGCACTGTTCTGATCCCACTGGAAATTTCCCTTTTTCATACCAAAATAAATTCATGCTTCTATAGTAATCTGAGTAACTGCCCAATGCAGTCACATAGGAACTTTGGCCTTGCTCACAGTAGTCTGAGTTAATGTCTAATGCTGGTTTTGGAAAGCATTAAAGCTGCCTGAGCAAGGCAATATCTTAACCCATCCTGACAAAACCCCTGCTATGCACCTCTGCATTGGCCCACTGCTGTCTGTTGGCTGTGACATGGAGGGCTGTCCTCATGATCCCTTGCAGAGCAGCTGTTTAAGCTACAGTTTTGGCTCTACTTTTGGAGGATCCCTGAGAATCTCAGGTCATGCAATATTCCATCATTAGTCATGCTTTGTGACTACTTGCAGTATTGTTAACGGTTTTTTTAGTATCTTGGAACAGAAAGCAATAAAAGACCAACCTATCTGCTGTAGGACAATGACTCTTTATGATTAGATTAGATTAGTAAGTGGAGGAGGGAGAAGCTGTAACTGTTTTGGGGTCACTGCCTTGCAGGGCTGTGCCTGAATGCCTTGAGGCCAAGTTGTAAATGCCCCATGTGATGAGTGTTCATGCATTTCATGTGCTCCCCTGCTAAAACAGCCTTTCCAAATATTCAGTGGGCCACTGCAGTCTTTCTTGCATATCTCATTTATCAGTGTCTGTATTTAAGTAATGCCAGAAGGAGCAAACATGCATTGTCAAAGTGCTTGTGTATGGATTTTGCACTTGTGCTCTACTCCTGCTTGATTCTGCTCCATAGCTACTGTGGGTGACTATGTCAGGATTTAGCTTCTGGGGCCTGGCTCTCCCCTCTTCTCTGTGAGGGTTCTCTGCTGTGACTGCCTGAGACCATACCTCCCAAAACCAGCAGTGAGAATGAACTCTGGCCTACTGCTGCTGGAAGGAAGGTTTCCCCCACCAGTGCCCCTCTTTTGGCTTCTCTAGGCATATCCTAGCCTGACTTTGTTCTTGTTATCTGAGTGTCACCCAATGCATATTGTTCTGCAGTGGGAGTTGCTGGAAGAGCTATGATAGTGGCTCCAGTTGTCTCAGACTTCAGGAAGCTGTAAATCATTGTCTCTGCCCTGTTGTGGATGATGCTGAGGATATTTCTACATTTGCTGACTCTTTTCGGTCCCTTAATAAGAAATTACACTTTCCTGTGAGATGTTACTTACACTTCTCAGTATTGACTAAAATTGTATTTCTGTGAATGTGAATTTCTGGAATATATGACACATTTGTTCAGTGTGTGACAGGAAGAGTTATGCTTGGTGTAGCTGTGCATGTCAGACTCTGTCTGGTTTTGTGCCCATGTCCCCCAGGTGAGCAGAGAGCAGCTCAAAGCAGGGGTGTAAAACATGTTTGTGTGCAAGAGAGTTTTGCTATGAAGAGGCCATCCAACTGGGCTGAAGTAAGACTTCATGGTGTTGCAAATGACAAACTACTTCTATTTTTTTATGTGTCCCAGAACGTGGTCCCCTCATTAGCTGCACTGAGTGAAGGTTAAAATGTTCTTGGAGGGGTCTGAGCAGGCATGAAAGCTGAAACATTTGAAGCTGGTCAGAACCTTTTAGGATATAGGAGATGAAAAAGATGACAACACAAGTTGCTCTATTACAAAAGTAGTTGGAGGATCTTAGAAACACTGCTGCTGCTGTACTTAATCTATTTCTTTGGGCCTGGGAGGAAATGCCAGCATAGCCAGGACCTCTGCTGTGGTCTTGGGACAGCTTTGCTGATGGAGGCAGATGGGTCCTTGTTGAAACCTGACACAGCAATGTGACTGTTGCCCCTTCCGCATATGAGAAGAGACTTTTCCAGCTGCCCTGGCACTAAAAGACCTTGTCCTGTAGCCATGAGTGGCTAAGCTGTGACTGGTTTTTTTGGGATGAAGTAGGGACTGAATGTGAATGAGGATGGTCTGGCCTTTCTTGAAGTAAATGGAGCTATTGTGAAGGGTTAGGTAGTGCTGCTGGTGTCTGCCTGGCCTTAACAGGTACAAGAAGACCTTTGTCCTGCTGTATTTGCCTTGTTATTGTGAAGGTTTGAAATGTTGTCAGGAGGGAAATTTGAATGAGAATTCCCCTTCTGTCTCACACATATTAAGTCTTTCTGCAGGGATGAATCCTTTGACAGTAATATTTAAGGAGGTGAAATAATCTTTAAAACAATTGGTGCTTCCTAGGCATTTGGGCTATAGACCGTGCATTTCCCAGACCTCCCTGAAGGATGAGGAAACAGTCAAGCTAAGGGGTATAAATAAAGCAAGGAGGGCCATGCTTTGCTGTCTGGCACTGGAAGCCAGCTGGATTGTCTTTCCTGAGACCATCAGTCTGAAAGCAGGAGCTTCCATGTGTGAAGAGAGTCAGATTTTGGCAGCTCTCCCGAAACCTGGCTGTGGCTTTTGCGCTGAGCTAGATGGGAAGGCATGAATGAGCTTGGTGGGACTCCAGTAAGCTGCTCTGAAGACCTGAGAGCAGGAGGGCTCCAGATATTTCTCTTCAGTTCCTTTTTTGTACAGTTGACGTTGGCCAGGCTCCTTGCAACTATCTTGTGGGGAGTAGTATCTGTAGTAAACTGAGGATAGGAAGGAGGTGTGCTGGCATACATGACTGTATTTCCTTACCTATTCCTTCACTGTAGACTGAGTTAAAATAACAAATTTGGTCTGGTTGTATATTGTTGCCTTGCTTTGTTGAGAGAAGTGTCTATGGTCTTTCCTTAAAGCTACTGTGTTGCACTGAGGAAACTCATATGTTGAGGGCAGATGGTGGAGCTGGGAACTGATCTTCTGTATCCTTGTTCTGGTGCACCTCATGGAGAAGCATCTGTGTTAGGGTGCAGATGCTTTTATTTACCAGGAACCAGCTGCTTACTGCAAGGGACTTACCTCAGTTCTCATAAACAGGCCCTTCTTGCTGTCCTGGAGATTGCAGTCATCTCCATGGTGAGAGCTGCACAAACAGGAGGGAAGATAATGACCTTGCAGATTAAAGGGCAAAAGGAAGTTTCCTAGTACATGAAGCTTGTGCTGATTGCCCTGGTTCTAGATTGAACCAGGAAAGGTAGACTGTGAAAACAGAAGGGCGCTCTGCAAAAATCATAGGGCCAGGAGGTGCATTACTCAGCCTTGCAGTGTGGAGGGAAAAAAGCAGCACCTGTTTGAGGAACTAAGGTGTGGATTTCATGTTTTCATGGACGTGCCCTTTGAGCATATTTGAGAGGCAATAAGCCCATCTAATAAAAACTAGCAAAATCTGCCTTTAACTGGCTCTGCTTACCTGCCTTTGATGTGGTTAAAGGGAAGCAGGTCTGCTCTGTGCTCTTTGTTAGCTTGGAAATGCAAAGACCAGCAGCATCCCAGTGTGTATCTGGTAAATATCACCAGATCCTTGCCATGCCTAACTTCGCCTCAGTCCCAGAATGCTGCCCTTAAGTTCCCTTTCTTCAGTACTCAGGTACCTGTGGGAAGCCTGACTCTCAGCAGAGCTTCAACTCCAGATGTGCATAGCTCCTTTTGCCATTCTAGTTCAGGCCTGATGTCATTTGTTTTGAAGCAGTTCCTGCCAAGGAGCTTCTTCAGGTCTTTTCCATCATCGAACTGTTTAGAGTTCTAGGAGTGAGATCTCTAGGGGTGTAAAATGCCACATACCCTGCTCTTCAGCATCTATGCCTCTTCCCTGTGCTACTGAGGGATATATGCAAAAGCAACTTCCGCTAAATAAAAAAAAAACCTCGTCTCATTTGATGTTTTTAAGGCTCTCAGCTTGGTTGGCTTGTGGCTTAGCTGGTGGTGAAGATGCCTAGAGTATCACTGCTGCTCTTGCTGGGGACACTTGGTATTTATGTGATGCCTTGATCCCTTGCTTGGACCTTCTATTTGGAGAAGGCTACCAGCCTTTTATGTGTTCCCAGTCTTCAGGCCAGCTGTGTCTCTCTTTTCTGGCTGGACTGAGAGTACTGGGAGGTGTTCTTTCTCCTCTGCTCAGGGGAGGCCTCACCTGGCATGCTGTGCCCAGTTCTGAGCTCCTCAGTGCAGGAGAAAAATGGACATATTGGAGAGGAGGGCTGCAAGGGCTTGTGTTGATGGAACTTATGCCAGGTACTGTGATTCCAGACTGAATGTCCCATTGCTGCAGTGCCAAAGACTGAATCTGCTAATCCTGAACAACATAAGTGGAGAACTTGGTTTGGGGCTTCATAACTTGGGCTGATGTGAAGAAGTTTATAGCTTTTGGTGTAAGGTGTGAAAAACCTTGTGTGTAGTTTCTTGAGGGTGTGAGTGAAGGTTGTGCCAAAGCTGCCAGTCCTGTTGTTGTTGGAATGGAGTGAGGCAGCAGAAATGTGACCCTTCCTCCTTTCACTTGGCGAGATGGAGCAGTGTTGCTGGCACTGAAACTGGAGCCAGGTTCCTCTTGGGGTGTGTGGGGTTAGAATGAGAGACAGTAGACAAATGATCGTGGGGGAACATCAGGAAAAGCCCTTTCATTGCGAGTGTGGTTGGATGCTGAAGCAGAGCCCCAGGGAGGTTGTGAGATACACATCCTTGCAAGTAATTCAAAGTTCATATGAACATGCAAAAGGCTTTTTGCCTGAGCAGCTAGAGCTGGCTATGCTCGGAGCAGGGTATGGGGCCAGAGACCTCCAGAAGTCAGTTCCAGTCTAATGCTCTTCAGTGGTAGGTGGTACCCAGATGGTGTGGCTCAGCTGTGGCATAAATCACAGCCTGGGATTATGCTTGACTGCCTTTTCCTAGGCTGGCATGATAAACAGATGCTAAGGAGGTGCCTTAGTACCTCTTTGTGGGAAGTGTGCAACTTTCTGGAGATGTTCACGAGGAGATGATGTGTGCCTGTTGCTGGGTTTCATGTTATGTGTATTGTTTCAGTCTTCCTCTTTCATTCCTCCAGGTACAGCTACATGATTGACAATGTCATTCTGCTGATCACTGGGACTCTGCACCAGCGTTCCATCTCCGAACTGGTGCCCAAATGCCACCCTCTGGGAAGTTTCGAGCAGATGGAAGCTGTGAACATTGCTCAGACACCTGCAGAGCTCTACAATGCAATCTTGGTGGACACTCCCCTGGGTGAGTGGAGCTGTTCAAAGTACCTCTCAGCTGTCTGTGGCAGAACAGATGTCCCTTTCTCCCTCAGTCCAACTATCTCCAGCTAAGCCTAAATTGTGCTCCAGGAAGACAAAGCGGTGGGTAATGCACAGCTATGGCTGTACTGCCCGTGGTGCCTGGGCTTGAGTTCAGGTTTCTCTGTCCTATGCCATCTTTTCCTCTGGAGGACCAGCTACCTCTCTGTAACCTTCAATCAGTGTCCAGACCACCACAGTGGTAGGGCAGAGTGCTGGACAGTTTGGTTTTTGTGAGCCAGGCCTTGAGTCTCCTTAGTGAAAGGCTGTTGGGTCTTCTGCTGGAGTGAATCACTTGATTTCCAGCACTTTTAGTTGGACTGTTGGGTAATTTCTTGTATGCAGTTTTTATAGATAATTACAGAGATCTGCACATGCCCAGTCTTGTTCTGAGACTACTAAAATTAGCACTAGTTAAATAAAAGTCCTTTATGTAAACAAAAACCAAACCCAAACAACCACAGCAAAACAAAGAAATCTCAAAAAGCCTTTTAAAACTCATTGTATAGCAGTATCCTGGACTGAGGTATATTGTCTCAGGGCTGCAGGCTTATTCAGGAGGCACAATGCTAAAACCAAGTGTCTTATGAAGAGATAGTCAGACAGATCTGTTCTTTAAAGATAAAAGGTGTAGGAAGTGGTTCTGGAGAAAATATGGAAGTCTTTGCAGTAGTAGGGGAGGTAGTCATAGGTGACTTTCTAGTTTAGCATCTGTGGGCAAAAACGTAATGAGATATGCCTGAGTCAGTGATTAGTCATTCTTTTGGGGTTGCTAGAAAGAAGAAAACATTCTAAGTCATCGTACTGTCTTTGATAGAAATAGTTGGCTTTGGAACTGAAAGTGCTTTTGTAAATGCTCTGTGTAATAATGGGGCAAATGAAGTAGTCATCATGGAAAAATTACTTGTGCCCAGTAAAGAAGGGAGAACCTGCCTCAAGAGATCTGGGTTGCAAGGCAGGGCAACAACAGAGCAGGAGAACTGAGGCTCTGCATGCAGCTGAGTTGAGCCCACTGTAGAGATGATGTGTGGGAAGAAAATCCTCCTCACAAGTAAGTGGGAACCTTCCCATTTTGGCAAGATGATAGAAAGGGTATTTCAGAGATATTATCTCTCAGAGACCTTAAAGCTTCCAGCAGAATATGGAGTGAAAATGCCCCATGTCAGTCTTGAGGTGCTTCTGGACAACATGGTTAGCAATTGAGGGTCTTTGCCTCTTGCTTTCATGTACTTGTACATGAGTTGGTTTTGCCTGCTTCAGCCCTGCCTGGGCTGGCTTCTCCAGACCTTTGCCCTGGCCATGCCCTTGGGGCTGTGTACCAACCAGTGTGGCATTTCTTCAGCAGGGGAACATGGGGAGTAGCTGTGTTGCCTAAACAAGCAGGCATGCAGGCTTCAGTTGTTTGACTTGCACTCTTTCCAGTGACCACACGCAAAGAAACAGCAGCTCTATCTCCTAAAAGGACTTGAGTCGCTACGTGGCTTGGTGGGAATGCCTAACCCCAAATGGCTTCCATAGGTTAACAGGGCTGTAAGCCTAATTTGGGATATTGGAGGGCCAAGAACTGAAATAGCTGTGTACTCATTCCTCAGCTACTCTGAAGTAGCCACTGCTTAGCTATCCAGGCTGGCCAGCACATCCTGCAGTAAAAACCAGTCCTGGCACACTCTCTTTGCATTTTTGCCAACCATCGGGAGCAGCGTTCCCCCGGCCACGTGGCATTGTGCTCTGGTGCTGCAAAGACACTTCTGCAAAGGTTAACCTCTGTTCAGGACCCTCCAGACCAACACTGTGGCTGCTGTCCTTCCAGGCAGCTCATGCTATAAAAGTGGTGCAGACCAGAGGTGTGAGCCTGCATTGCAGCTGGTTTGTTGCACAGAGCAGAGCACTGGTCAGTTCTCAGCACGGCTGTGGTGTCTGTTACCCACAGCTGCACTGTGTAAGCTGAGACAGATCAGATTTCTCTTTGTAGCAAATTCAGCAAAGTTGGTTACTGAGTGAGAGTTGAAGTCAGGAAGTCCTGTCAATGGGTTTTATTGTACCACTCGTTTGCATTTAAACTGTAGATGTAAAAGACTCATCTATATCTGCAGCTTGCAGCACGTGTTTGATCTGAAATCTGTGTTCTTTGGGTGGCAGCAACTTCTCCAGCTCCCTCCCAGGGGTACTCTGGCAAAGTATGTAGGGCTGAGCATCCTACCAAGTCCTACTAATTTATTCTGTCTCCTGTTACTAACTTTCAGGTAGAGAAATAAAAGCCTTTGGAAGAAGTGGAAAATGAGACTGATAGACTTGACCAGGAGAAACAACTCCTGACTCCAACCATGACCAGTGTCATGGGCTATACGAGCTATGGCATCATCATACCTTCTTAATCCTCACTAAGACATTGTAGAAGGAAAGAGAAGCACCAGCTCCTTGTGTTTCACTAGTTGCTGTATCATAGGTGCTTAAGCACTCCTGCAATGCTGTAGCAGGCAGTTCAAAGCTGCCTTGTCATCTCCAAGTGCTTGCATCTGGGAACAGTTTGGGGACTACTTATTTTTAAATACAGGCTTCTCTATCCCTGATACTGGGGGCTAGAGCTGAGAATTTCTGCTGGGAATAGGCTGTTAACAAAGCCATAGGACTAATGGGTGAAGAAAGATTTTCATCTGAGAACCCCAAAAATTATTATGGCCTGAGGAACCAAGGTGGAGCCTGGGGTTTTGAGTCCTGACAATTTGGCTGCTGAAGATAAGGACCCAGGCCTAGGAGGGACAAGCTCAACACAGGGTGTGCTTCTGCCTGGTATTGTTGAGGAGTCTGGAAAGTGCTGAGCATGGTCTGGTTAGGGCAATGCTAACTCTGTCTCTGGCTCTGTTTCAGCTGCTTTCTTCCAAGACTGCATATCTGAACAGGACCTGGATGAAATGAATATCGAAATAATTCGAAACACGCTGTATAAGGTAAATGAGTGACAGAGTCGCAGAATGGGTTCGGTTGGAAAGGGCCACAGTGGGTCATCTGGTTCAACATCCCTGCTCAAGTAGGGCTATCCCAGAGCACATGGCACAGGATTGTGTCCAGATGTTTCTGGAATATCTCCAGTGAGGGAGGCTCCACACCCTCTCTGGGCAAACAGTTCCAGTGCATGGTCACCCACACAGTAAAAAAAGTTCTTCCTCATATTCAGGTGGAACTTCTGTGCATCAATTTCTGCCTGTTGCCTCTTGTCCTAGTGCACTCTCCTTCCTGAGAAAGGAAGGAGATGTAAACTTCCCTATTTATTCCTGGCATGGTGATTAAACATGGCCAAAACCTACTTGCATCCATTGGAAAGTAAAGATCACACTCTTGGAGGGGCCTGACATCCTATCACACAGCTCTGCTGAGTCAGGGCACCAGAGTTAGGCAGAGAGGATTTTCTCAAGAGTCTGTGCAAGATATTTTGCAGAGGTTGTGTCTTTGAATTTACTCATGCCCCAGGCAGGCAGGAGAAGTCTGCTCCCTTACCACACAGGTTCAGAGGTGCAGTTAACTGCATTCACAGTGACTAAACTTGGTTGAAGGACTCCCATTGGCTTCACTCCCTTTGAGCTCTTCCCAAAGACCTTCCAACTGTCTGCTCAAGCCTTCTGTGGCTGTGATTGGGGTTAGATGTTCTTGGTAGAGCAGTGTGAAAGATGCAATCTGGGGAGAGTATTGGCAGAGGGATGTGGAGGGGCTATGGATCTCCTTGTCGTGAGCTGTCATCTCCTCTGCAGGCTCTGTCTGGTTTTAGCTGGCAGTGTTGAAGCGTGTGTTTATGTGCAGGCTGTGGCTATCGCTCCATCTCGACTCTCTGGATCAGGGGTGGGATGTAGATTTTATCTGTCAATCTTGTTTTGGCTGGTCACGTCCAGCCTGCAGTCGGTGTGACCTCTTCCTCCCAAGAAAGCTGTGGCCTGTTTGGAGAGGCAGAGAGCAGGTCAGGCGTGAAGGGAAGAAGGCAAAGGGAGGGAAAAGGAGCGGTGTGTCAGCAGTCATGCCCAGCTGCCCGTGGCCTCTGGCATGTACTGGTCTTTGCTGTAACAGGGAGGGACACCTGTGTGCATAAACACCACAGCCTTGCAGGGCACAGGCCTCGGTCTCAACGTGAAGCACGAGGGGGAAGGCAGGCAGCAGAGTGGGCATAGGGAAAACTGGTTGGGAGGGAGGTGGGATGTATCCCCTTGGATCCCAGCTGCCAAGTCCTTTCCCATATCCTTTTTGAGGCTCAATACTGCTTTGTAGTCTGCTCTTCCTACCCACAAATGGAAATGTAGGTGCCTGTAATGCCTGAGTGTGTGTTGGCACTGGTTCTTGCTAAAGAGCAGCCCTTGGGGAATACAGGGGCTCTGTCCGTAACAAATCACAGCAATGAGGGGCTGGAAAAGGTGATTGCTGCTTACAGACTGCTTGAAGCTACCTCTCTCCCCAGGGACTGGAAAATGTATAATACAATGCAAATGAGGGAAATAAAATCAGGTTTGAAATCTGCAGAGAGCTGCTCTGAAAAGCACAACAGGCCTGAGACAGATGCCTGCGTTCGTGTGGAGTTGGCATGGGAAGGGGAATTGCTATCTCCCAGACATACTGGAGGCTTTTAAGGAATCTGTGAGTGTGTTGACAGAAGGTTTGAGCAGGATTCATAGGAGGAAGGCTATTACAAAGGCTTCTTGTTAGCAATGAAGGCTCTCAAATGGAAATATGATTAAAATGGGGAACAGAGGTTAAAAATGGTCAGTGCTTAGTGTAGAGTGCAGTCAGCAGCCAAGACTTGCAATGGAAGTGTGCTGGCATTGTTATCTTTATTGCTGGCCTTGTTATCTTCAGTGCTTACTCTCTTTGTTCCATCTCTTGTTGAAGTGAAGCCAGCTGACTGTTGGCCTTTGCTGGTGACTTTCTTCTAGGAACCAGTTGAAGGAGCTTTGTGACTGGACAATGAAGTAAAGCAGGCCAAGCAGTGTGAATAAATGTGGAGTGGTGTATGGGAGAGGTCAGGAGGGAACCCTAACTATACAAGCAGAGTGAGGGTCTCCTTGTTCCTTTCTACTACTAATTGGAATCTTGGGTAATGATTGACCTAAGCAATTATCTCTATACAAGGTAATATGTTCCTAACAGTAGAAAAGAGCTGTATGAGTATCACTGTGCTACTGCATCCATCTGTAAAGTGTGTTTGACCTGGACACTATCTCGTTCCACTCATCTCAGAGTATGAACAGCAGAACAGGAGATGACGCTAAGGCAAACACATTTAGAGGCTTGGGTATGATGACTTATGTACAGAAAACTGCAAGAAAAGGCACAGATTTCTCACCTGGCAGAGGAGGGTGGTATCCACAGATGATGTTGGGAAAGTCAATGTGGATGGACAGGCCACAGGCCTGTCTTCAGACTGGATTTAAGGACAGATGAGGCTAGCAGGAGACAGAGGGGGTGGATTCATGAAAGGAAAGACCCACTGAGGATCATTAAAGGCAAAGGCACCTCTGTTCCTGGCATAGGGGCTTCAGGACATTGATGTTTTTCTGTCAGTTGCTGTCACTGGAAGGGCACCTAGTGCAGCTGTTTAGAGTGTTTCCATGTTGTCTGTGATATTGGATCCCCATTCACTGCTGGATATTTGAGTTCACCTATATTTGCTTCTAAAGCCTTAGGTTTGTGCATGAGCTCTTATAAGGACAGAGGTAGTGACTGAATCTCTTTTCCATGTTCCCTTTCCTGTCAGCCTCAAACAGCATCTGTTATCCATGTCCTTGTTCCTGTGGTAACTCTGCAGTCTGATGCTCTGTGCTCTCCTCCACCTGAGCAGTGGCAAGTGCTGGAGAAGCTTTCTTTGATGAGTGATGCTCACCCAGCATTGTCCTCTTGCGCTGTGTGGTAACAAATATTTACAGAATGCAGTGATCCAGGTGCTTTCCTAGTGCAGAGGCTGAGGGTATCCAACTTGTACATTCTTGGTCCATCTTAAGTCCTAGAGTTGTGATAAAGCAGAGATTTGTGGTGTCTCAGCATCCTTTTATTCCATCCCTTTGAAGTGATTCTGGTTGCAGCTCTCTGTTTGGGGAGGTGTTTTATTACTTGCTCACTTCTTCTGAGAACATTTTTGCTGAACGATACTTTTAGCCATCCACAGCCTTCTTAGGCTCCCCCTGGGAGACAGAGTCATCTTCCAGATGGATTACAGAACATCTCCACAAAGGATTTCCTGGAGGCAGCGTAGCTGTGCCTGGCTGTATGTTTTCTGCAGTGCTTCAGTTGGGATAGAGACCAAGTGGCCGCAGTGTGAAAAGAGAATTAGAGAGAATGGCTGGTTTCTTTCACAGATGTCCTGTCTCATCTCTTGACTCTGCTTACACAGCGCTACTTTCTGAGTGTAGGTCTTGCAGCTATGGTTGTGTGGCTTGGCATGTTTGTGGAGGCCAGAGCAGGGTCAGGAAACCACGTGAGACTTCAGTAAAATGAGTTAGGCGACTCAAAGGAGAAAAATAGGCTTTAACCTTGCTGCCTGGGGATCTTGCCCACAGTAAGCTCATGCAGTCACTTGAACAAACCCAACCACAACCCTTCATGTCTCTGGCTCCTGGGGAAAGCACAGTCCTTGTGTGGGCAAGTTCACATGGGGCCAGAGTGCCTGTGTTGTGTTACAGAGCGTCTGGGAGCAAGCAAAGTCTGCTTGCTGTCTGTCCTCTGCTGAAGGGCCCTGTGGGGGAGTAGATGAAGCTGTGTAGAAGAGTGCTCATCTGCCCTCTCTCTTCCAGGCTTACCTGGAGTCCTTCTATAAGTTCTGCAAGACGCTGGGAGGTACCACGGCAGATGCCATGTGCCCAATCCTGGAGGTAGGTCTGGAAACTTCCATAGCTGGATGGTATTACAGTGATGGTCATCACTCCCTGCTCAGGCCCAGCTTGTCTGCCAGTTGTTAAGCATTCTCCAGTTGGTGTTCAGCATCCCCATGCCTGCTTGACCTGCTGACTGGGAGACCTGGCCTACACTGCCTGCGCGGGACTTTGGTTCCCCAAATACTGGTACATTTGTTGCCTCTTTGGCAACATCTTCATCCTCTCACATGGGTGACGTGTAGGAGAGCTACCAGAGCTGTTGGAGTCACAGCCTGTCTCCATGCCAAAGCTTGCTGTGAGATGTTCAAGACTCAGGAGCAGTAGTTGAGAGTCACCCCTTAACTTGGACAGGGTTTGGCTTGTGACTGGGATGGGGATATCCTCACCTGAATGCTCCCCGAGTACTGGGCATACTGAGAGCCTGCACTTGTAGCCTGCCCTAGCTGAGCATTGGAGAGCTGTACACATCCCAGCAGCCTCCTCATGCTGCCCTCTGATGTGGCTGTGTGCAGAGCAGCACTGATATCTGCCAGTCTCTGGTAAAGATATTGCATCCCAGCATGAGCCACTCTTTTCCCACAGTTTGAAGCTGACCGGAGGGCCTTCATTATCACCATCAACTCATTTGGTACTGAGCTGTCCAAGGAGGACCGAGCCAAGCTGTTCCCACACTGTGGCAAGCTCTACCCTGAGGGCCTGGCTCAGCTGGCCAGGGCAGATGACTACGAGCAAGTCAAAAACGTTGCTGACTACTACCCTGTGAGTGCTGTGGGGTGAGGGCCATGGGAATTGGTTCAAGAACCTGCTCTGGGTCAGAGCTTCTTGGGAATCTGGGGGAACTTGTGTCTTGACAGCCTGGGGAGAGAGGTGCCAGTCTTTTCTGATGCTGTTGGTCCTGTGCTCTGCTTGGGCAGGACTTGGTTTTCCTGAGATGTCATTGGCTTCTTTGTCATGGCTGTCATTTTAGGGGTGACTGGGAGACAGTGTTCTCTGTCCAAGGGTATGGGGACTGCCCTTACCACCAAACCCTTGAGGTGCTGATGTGGCAGCAGTGACAGGCTCTCCTTGCCTGATTTGGGAATGGAAATGCATCTTCAGTGAGAAGTGGTGTTGCCCCACTTCCAGCCTTGAGCTCTGGCTCAGTTGAAGATGAGACGCTGACCTGGGCGGACGCGTTTGGATTTGTCTGTGTTCGAGCCACTTTGTGCGTGGCTGGGGACCTGTTTGGAGTCAGAGACCTCAGTGTCCCCTTACTGAGCAGCCTCTGTGTGTGGGCACAGGGGTCTGGCCCAAACACTCCAGTCTGTACATGGAGGGGGTCTGTACCTGAGGCTCCTTTTCCCGTGGCTCAAAGCAATGATACGCCTTTGAGAACTGCACATTTTGGAGAAGGGGCAGGACTCTTCTGTCCTCTGACTTGACAGGGTGGCTGGAGTATCTGTGACACAAGGGGCCCTCAAGTGCTGCTGAGCTTGGGTACAGGATATATCCTCATATAATGCCTTCCTGCAGGAGTACAAGCTGCTATTTGAAGGGGCTGGCAGCAACCCTGGAGACAAAACCCTTGAAGACAGGTTCTTTGAGCACGAGGTGAGTGAGCCCTGAGATGCTTCTTGATGCGTGCCATTTGCAAAGCTCCAGGTGTCAGGAAGCTGGTCTACTGCCCTGTCAGCAGCACTGTAGATGAACAGGGTTTGAGGGAAGGAGAAGCATGCTTGCCCTCTGCTCCTGCATGAGAATGGGGGCCTGGCATAGTGCTTGGCCTGTTCTCTCACCCAGACAGATTCTAGCAGTGTGAGGAGGCATGTTTGGGGCTGGTAATGGATATTTGGTCCATCAATAGCAAAACCAGAGTGTAATTACATGGAAAATAAGGACTTTTATGGTACCTGAGTTATAAGTATTTCCCCTTTCAAATGTCAGAGCCACGTGCTGTAGGTTAGAGCTGTCCCAAGGACCTAGAGAGATGCAGAACAGGATACCTGTGCAGAGCCTTCCAGCCTGCTGGGAAGTCATGGGTCCTTCCAAGCAGCTCCATGCTTGCCTTGACCAACTCCTCCTATCTGAGGTGAACAAATGACATGTCCTCCTCTGGGCTTTCCCCAGGTAAAGCTGAACAAGCTGGCCTTCCTCAACCAATTCCACTTTGGAGTCTTCTACGCCTTTGTGAAGCTGAAGGAGCAGGAGTGCCGCAACATTGTGTGGATCGCAGAGTGCATCGCCCAGCGGCACAGGACCAAGATCGACAACTACATTCCCATCTTCTAACTCTGCTCTGCTCCTGTCCAACCCTCCCACCCCTGGAGTCCGGAGGGACCCCCAACACCCTGAGTTGTCCCTTGCCCAGACTCCAGGGATGTCCCATCTGTGGAACTGGATCAAATGAGGAAACTGTACAGTTGCTAGTTAAATTATTCAAAAGCTGGAGTTGTGTGTGCTGTGAGACGTCCGGAGGGACCAGTGGTCCAGGCTTAGCCCTGTGCAGCAGGAGGGCCTCCTGTTGTGTATGCAGTAGTCACAGTGTTCCTGTACTAATTGCTGTGTGCGCTTATGCTCATAGAGCTGAGGGGGGCTGCCTCTGAGGGGGTCCCACTGCTGCAGAGGAATGGGTCAGGTCTGCCATGGCTGGGGGGCCCTCTGTCAGTGCTGTGCACGTCTCCTACTCAGTGTTGTTCCTGTGAGATGTAGTTAGAATGTGGTTTGTAGCGTAGCCCGTGCTGCTGTGCAATCCCTGCATCCCCTTGTAGTGAACCCTGACCTGGGAGAGACCAAGCAACCCTGGCCAGGACTGGAATGGAGCCTGTGGGAATATGAGGGCAGAGCCAGAGTGCTTGTGGAGCACAGTCCTCCCGCTCTGGCAGTGTTTGCACTCGTGCAGCCTCTCTGTGTCTGCAGAAGCAGCTCTCATCAGTCTCCCTGCTGCCCTGGACAGGGCTCCATAAGCTGGCTGAGCTCTTTCCTCAGACCTGTGGAGACTCGCAGCTTGCAGTTTACTGACACAACCATGCAAGAGCCAGGGCACCTCTGGTCTCTGTAGATGGTGGTAGACCCCTGCACCCCTCCAGGGTAGACATCCAGGCTTCTCCCCTGCAGAGGGTGGATTGGCACTGCCATGGAGCTGTATGGCACAGCTGGCCAGGGGACAGAGCAGCCTTAGTCATCCTGGTGGGAGCAGGGATGTCCCAGGCCCTGCCTGTCTGTGGTCTAGGGTGGGAGCCAAGGCCTGGGCATTGTGTGGCAGCCCTGCTCTTTGCTGCTCTGTCCTGGCTAGCTCCTACTTGCACTTGAGTTCTGGGAGATGTGCAATGGCAGCAGACAAGCCTTGCTGGAGGAAAACATGCTGGATGCTGCTGGGAGGAAGGATCAATGGAGAGTGGCTCTGTCCCAGCTTGTGCTGTGGTCACCTCTGCAGTTTGTTTTCCTGTGATCCCCTCCTCTCTACACCAATAAATATCTGCCTACTGCACTGTGCTCTCCTGCTTACTTGGGCACCTGCTCCCACAGCCCCAGGTGGAGCCTCCATCAGTCACAGGAAAGCTGGTAGTTGTGGTGGTGGAGCCTGGTAGTGGTTCCTGTGTGAGTTGAGACACTTGTTTCTACCACAGGCATGGTTGTGGTACCACCCCCTGAGGCCCAGGGTACTCCCTCCAGCCCAAGCCAGGACAGTGCCTGGTATCAATTTGCAGCTGGCTGCTGAGCTAAGGGGTGCCTAAGGGGTGCACCTTACAGGAATGATCCATAAGGTTAAGGAGCTGCATGGTTTGTCCCTGGTGCATGGGGCTGTCCACATGGGGCACTGTCACCGCTGCCATCCTTGCCCCAGCAGGGCAACAGAATCAGAGCAAAGCAAAAGAAAGCTTTTGGCATAGGATTGGGGAGGAGCAGGGAGTGGGCACAAATCCCTCCTGTCAGGCTCACCCCTTTTCTGGGAGTACCTGTGGCACCTGCTGCTGCATGCGAGGCTCCTGCCACAGTGCTCGGCGCGGTGCCAGCCATGACCCAGCTTAGCTCTGCCCACAGGCCGGGCATCCCTGAGCAGCACTGCACTGTGGAAGGAGACAGCCAGAACCTGCTGGAATATCAAGAATGGATTTATTTAAAAAGTGACAATCACATAGTTCATCTCTTGAAGAGCTCTGCAGCACTGGCAGCCTGGTCTTGGGCCCTGCATTCGCCAGGAGCGTGTGGAGTGTGTAATGAGTGGCAGGAAGGCAGCGGCCACAGGGTCCCAGCCCTGACCCAGCCAAGAGGGGATGGAGACAAACAGCTCTGAGAGCAGTAAGGAGGGTGGTGGGTAGCTGAGGAGGTACATCCCAGCCTGTTGTGCAGAGCTGCGGAGTCAGGCAGGGATGGGCCTCTTGGAGGATGCATGGTTAGAAAAAATACAAAACCAAGGTCTCTAGAAAATGTTGATTCTTGCACAATAGAAAATAGATCTACCTGATTTTGGAAAGAAATTTGGTTTTTAACGTCTAGTGCTGATTGTTCCCCCACGGTGCAGGAGGGCGGGGCCTTTGGCTTTGCACGCGCTCAGGGGCCGGTGTGCCTGGAAAGGCCGGGAGAAAGCCCTGTGCAGGCCCAGGTCAGGCCTTCTTCACATCGTTGTGTTGCTCTCGCCGCAGGGCTCGGGGCAGCTTGGGGTTGATGAAGAATCCTTTCAAGAATAAGTCTCGGACAAAATAGGGCAGGTAGCGGTGTATGAAATACATGATCCCAAGGCCCTGCCCTGGGTAGTAGCGCACGGCTGGGTTGGCAGCCAGAAGCCCCTCTGTGATGCTGTTCACCACCGCGCTGAGGTCCTCCACCGCCACCTTCATGAACTGGATGAACTGCTGGTTGATCTCCTCCACATAGTCCTCTCCGTAGGCCTGCAGCAGCTCCTGGGGCAGACTGGCCAACAGCTGCTGCTTCTGCAGGTTCCAGAAGGCAGGGTCACATGTCGTCCCTGCAAGGAAACAGTCCCCATGAGCTGTGTGGGTCCCCCCACTCCAGCTCCCCTGCCATAAGTGCCAGCAGCCCCAGTCACCTTCCAGCCTCACTGGAAGGTCCAGCTGAGACCCTAGCAAAGATTGCCATGAGGGAAGTACAGTACTAGCACCATAGTGGCTCTTGGTAGCCTGAGACTGGACCAGGGCTCTAGGATCCTGCCTGCAGCGAGAATGCCACTATCATAAACGTGGCTGAGCTGCTATGGCCAGTTCTAGTGGTATGGGAGCTGCTGGCAGGACATGATCCTGATGCTGTTTCCAATCCATCACAGCTCAATGGCCACAGGCTAGCTACTGTCCCAGTATGGCTGGAGATGCTCAGAAGCTGCATGCTTGCACCACCAACTTCTCGTCCCATTACTCCATCTTCTGCCTCCCTGGGATATCTGTCCTTTGCCCACAGGCACAGTCAGGGAGCAGGCACTGACCCTCTTACCTGTTTTGTAGTAGCCGGGCAGGATGAGGCTGACTTTGATGCCCCAGGGCTGGAGCTCGCTGCGGAAGGTGTCCATGACCAGGCTGAGGGCTGCCTTCGAGGCCCCGTAGGCTGCCAGGCAGGGGAAGGGCATGTCACCTGGCATGAGTGAAAGAATGAGTGAGCCAGTGCTCCAGCAGGGACAGAGGGGAGTGGGGGGAAAGGGCAGGGTTTGTGCAGGGTTGTGTTCCTGGCCTCTGCTCAAGGAAATGGCTTAGGGTTTGTTTTTCTGAGAAAACAACTGAAATCAGCTTCAAATTAATGTTTTAATGGGGGAAAAAAAAAGTGGCGGTGGAGGAGGAAATTGATTTTGCTCCCTGTCCAGCTAAAGCTTAGGATTGTCATCCCCAATGGAGATTAGTGTGTTTTAATGGGCAAAAAAAAAGGGCAGGGGAGAGGAAGTTGGTTTTCCCACCCTGGCTGGGGCTGTCATCCGCAATGGAGGCGCATGGCAGCTGGGCTTGGGTTGCCCATGCTGCCTGTGGCCAGGCTGACTGTCCCCAGCCCCATGTCTCTCCCTGTCTTGATGGCTGCTGTGGGGTTCAGCAGTGCTGCCAGCTCATCCTGGAGTTCCTGATGCCAGCTGGCTGAGAAAGTTGGAGCGCCCGGAGGTTGGGAACTGCACCACACCATGGGGATGCTCAAGCTGTGCCTGGGCTGAGGGTGCACGGGTGCCATGCTGGAGGGAGGCTGCTCACCTGCAGGGCTGCTCACGGTGACAATGCGGCCTCCAGCAGAGCGGAGCAGGGGCAGCAGCCCCTTGGTGAGCTCCAGGGAGCCAAAGAAGTTCACCTCCATGCAGGCACGGAACTTGCCCAGCGGCGAGAGCTCAGCGTCAGCGATGGTGTCATTGAACCCGGCGTTGTTCACCAGGCCCCAGAGTCCTGTGAAGATGGGATGCTTGAAGAGGTGACCTGAATAAGGAAGTCCCACCCTGGGATTCCCAGCTGCTCCCCAGGCTGGTGGGGGTTCTGCAAGGGAATTGTGGGGTGCCCCAGGACAAGAAGAGAGCTTGGCAAAGGCTGTTGGCACAGGTGCCTACAGGGACACAGCCTCCAATGGAGACACATGGAGGTTTGCCACTGCCATGCTGTCTGCAGGCTGGGGTCCTGTGGGGTTGCCAAAGGGGGCTCCTACCTGTGCTGTTGGTGTTGGCCTGGATATGCTGCAGGACACGCTGGATGTCCTCCGTCTTGGTCAGGTCCATCTGCAGCAGTGTCAGCCTCGTTGAGCAGCTCTGGCGCAGCTCCTGGGCACCAGGACTCTGCAGGTCCAGCACGCTGGCAAACACCCGAAAGCCCATGATGTCCAGGTGCCGGGCTGTTGCCTGCCCAAAGCCCGAGTCACATCCTGAAAGAGACAGGAAGAGCTTTGTAGTGGCCAGTGACAGCCACTGTCTGTCTCCAGCCCCCAGAGATCCCCTTGCTCTGCCTCTCCGTCACCAGGAACCAACCCCAGGAACCAAACATCCACTCCAGCATCAGTTTCCCTTGCCTGAGGAGCACCCCGGCTCCGCACCCTGCTGTAGCTCCTGTCTCACTAGGATGTGACCTTGCCCTGGAGCATTCACAGGTCAGGAGCTGCTGTTTTCTCTTGTGGGAAGAAGAACACACTCCCTTTATCTGCAACCCCATCGCCCCCAGCACCTCCCTGATTTAAGGTGCAGGTAAACCAGCAGGCACCAGCAACAAACTGAACAGCCGAGAGCCCTGCAGCATGGAGGCCAACAACGCTCAAAATAGCCTCTAAAAGTGCCATCAAGCACCATTCATAGCTGGCATAAGGCTCAGTGGGAGACTTTTGCCGAATGCTTTTCGCCTCCCAGAAAGTGGTCAAGAGGCAGAAGACCTCTTCTGGCTGGGGCATGAGGGGATTAAAAAGGGTGAGGGGAAAAAAAAAAGGATTCTGGTCTGCTCCTGCTACCCTGCATCCTTCAAGGGAGCATCCAAACAGGATGGACCACTCGGGAGAGTACATGGTGCTCCATGCCTGGTCCCAGCCTCATTTCCTCCATCTCTGCTCAAACAGGGGCACCACAGGTGACACTGTCACCCGCAAAGCCACCATCGGGGTGCTGGGGGACAGCCCGGGCGGGAGCTGGCTGTTGCAGAGCGGTGACAAGGCCAGTGGCCAGGGTGGAGCGGCCAGGATGCAAACAAACAGCAGCAGCAAGGTACAGGCTGTTCCCTGGGCCGATGGCAGCGCTGATAGCTCGAGGAGTCTGTGCCACAACCACTGCCCAGTCACATTAACCATTAACAGGGGAGTGCTGCAGGGGCAACCCCATGGCCCTGTACCCTCCTGCCCCGCACCTTTGGGTGCTCATGAGGACATCCTGAAAATGGACCCTGTGTGATGCCTGGAGCCACCCCAGGGTGGACACAACAGTGGCCCTGGGGACTGTTACCTCATGAGATTCACCACCCCTCCACCAGCCTTTAGGGGAGGAGGCGGTGGGCAAAGGGACTGGCTGCCTCACTCTTCCATACACCCAGGCTGGGATCAGGCACTTACAGCTCTTGGGATTTAGCATCTCTGTCCCAGTCCCCAGCTCAGTTTTACTCTATTGCTGCGTCAGAAACCTGTAATTAAACCTCTGGCCAGAGGCCAGAGTGATAACAGCCCAGAGGTGCTCAGTTGGCAGGAAGGGGCTGCAGGGACCTCCCTTTCCCACACAACACCCAACAATCATCATGGATGTGCGCCAGGTTGGCTCAGCATCCCCCCAGCATTGTCCCTGGCATTGCCCCAGCATCACCCCCAGAACTGCAGGGCATGCTGAAGGTGCTGCCGGCACAGCACATCCACCTCTCCCCTCCCTAGGGGCAGTGCATGCTGCCAGCAGACAAACAGATAAGGTGCATTTCACCTTTCTGAGCAGTGCAGGAGAAAACTGCAATAAAGATAAGGTTTAAAAATAAAAGTGCTCTTGGCCACAGCCTCACCATGACGCAGCTGACAGGAGGGTTACCTGCGCTGCTCCCATGCAGCTGGCAAGAAAAGCTTCCAGTCCAAACGTGAAGCTTCCTATCACCACGTAACTCTCAAAACCCTGGGAAACATCCCAAAAAACTGAGAGCCAGGTTTGCTGGCTTCTTATGGGCAAGTCTGGCAAGGAGGGAGCAAACACAGCCACATGCTGTCCAAGTCAGGCAGGGTTTGTTTTGCCTTAGAGGAGCAGGGCAGTCAGAGGGTTTGTTTCGGAAGTTCTAATTTATTCACACACATACCAAAAAAAAAAACTCCTGGGAGGCTGGCGGGAGGCCCAAGGCCAGGAGGGTGAGGATGCTCTGGTGTTATTTAAGGTCTCCGCTGCTGCTCAGCTTCCCATCCGCTGTGCTCAGGCATGGCCAAGAGTGCAGGGAGGGACAATGAACCCCCTGGGCCCTTAACACGTGGCCCCTAAGCATGGCAGCTTTCCCAGAGCCATGTTCACTCCCCGTGGCCACCAGCACATGAGCTGCTGGCCACGCTGGAGCTGGCACAGGAGCCATTGCCGCTGGCCCGGCCCCGCCGGGAGCGCTGGAGCCGTCCAGTCTGTGCAGCCCCAGCAAGGCTGGCGCTGGGCTCGCTGCCCTCCCAGGATGCTGCATCACGAGGAGATGCCGGCGCCAGTTCCCCCCGCCCCAGCTCCCAGCTTGCCAACTGGTTTCACAGTCGTGCTGGAGGGAGGGACGTGGTCAGATCAAGCACGGGAGCCCAGCATTGGGAGCGCAGCAGAGGAGAGCAGGTTCCTTGAAGCCCCTGCATTGCATCCCCATGGACCCTGGGCCAGCAGACAGAGGCTTTTGCTGCAGCAGGAGCAGAGCAAAACCTGAGTCCAGGTTGCAAAATCCAGCAGCCCTCCACAGGCTCAGCAAGCCGGGACAAACTCCTGCACCAGGGGCCGGACGGATGTTTTCCAGAGCAGCGGGTCAGCAGCAATTCCTGAGGACTTTGCAGAAGCTCCAGCCACTTCAGCGGCTCCCCCAAGAGTGAGAGATGCAAGCCTCCACTAGAATTTTGGCATGACAAGCCCCAGTTTTACTTATCTTGAGCAAGCAAAAAGGTTTGGCCTCCAGCATCATCATAAGGGGTGCCCTCCTCCCCACTCGGGGAGACAAAGAGGACTGATCCCAAAACATCTTGCATCCATTGTCCAGAGTTGCTCCTCACCGGTGACAGCAGAGCCACCGCCGGGGCTGAGCTGTGCCAGCTGGGCAGCTCCCAGCCAGCCTGCACCACTCGTGCTTCCTCGCTGCCAGGAGCCGGCTGAAGCTGCAGTCCCGGTTTGGTGTGGACACGTTTCTTTCAGGTGAGTCAGGCATGGCACGCTCTGACATTTTGCTGTCTCAGTTACTCACCCTGCTCTCCTGCACCAGCACCAAGGCCACCACACACAGACATGCTCAAAATTAGGGCTACAGTTTTCTGATTGGAGCAGAGAGGGTCAATAACACGGCTGCGACCCGGGAGCTGCTGAGCCACAACCACGGGCCTGCCCCTGCCCCCACTGCTGGCACGGTACATGATGGAGGGCTGGTGGCACAAGGTCTGTGTTGCTCACCCCAACACAACCTAGGACTGACTTCCCTTCCCAAGCTGCGAGCTGAGTCCCCATCCATGAGCCATGAGATGTGCAGTCTCATTCTGGAGCTGTGGAACTGCAAGCTGGGCATCTTAAGCCCTGAGTTACAAGCCAAGCTTCTTCATCCCCAAGCCATGAGGTGTGTACATCCTCATCCTCAGGCCATGAGCTGTGAATCCTCATCCCTGAGCCATAAACTGAGCACCCTCATCCCTGGACCACAAGTTGTGCATCCTTATGACCTCTGCATCCTCATCCCTGAGCCACCCACAACAAGCGAGGACCAGTGAAAACCTAAGCAGTGAGAAGCACAGCTTGGCTAAAGAATTCCCATGTGCCTGCAAAACTGCTCAGAGCCTGGTGGATACAGTGGCAGCTCCCTGGATCTGGTCCCACCGCAGCCACCCCAGCTGAGGATCCTGGTGTGGAAGCTGAAGAGGGGTTGCCCAGGGCTGAGCACCCTTGTGACCAGCTCCCCTGTGGTCACCCTAGCAGCGTGGTCAGTCAGGCGCCCCAGGCACCTGGCAGCGAGGCAGCTGGAGGCACCCCTTGAGGATGCTCCATCTTCCACCAACGGGGAGTTTGCCAGCTGAGTTGGGCACTCAGAAGGGCATCACCCCCTCCACCCCCATCAGCTCTGCAGGCCTTTGCCTGGGTGCCCCCTGTTGCTCCCCAAATCCCAGGACATCGCTCCAACCTCCCCAAAGAGCTTTAGGGCTGTGTGTCCCACCACCCTGTCCAAGAGGCCTCGCCAAGATGGAGCTGTCACCAGGCTCAAGGACACCATCAACAGGGCACCAAGGCCAAATGGATTAACATGCTGAGCCACTTGTTTCCATAGGCTCAAGCTCAAACCCTCCCTGGGATGCCAAGCTAAACGTGGCCTTCTGCCTCTGACAGGATTCACTGCCATCATGGATCCAGCTTCTCTGGGCACGGTATGGGATTTAACTGGGCAGCACTGAGGGAGTCTCAGCTGGGTGCCTGAGCAGGCACTGATCCCAACTCAGCTGTTCGTCTCAGCTCCATCGTGGGAGTGTGGGCACCTCATGGATGCGGAAGCACCGGACAAAGTGGCACCAGCTGGGGATGGTGCCATCAGAGGGGATGGCAGTCCCCCAGAGGAGCTCAAGGAGGGGGTCCTTGCACAGTGCAGGTCCAGGCAGGATTAAATGCCCAGCAAAATCCTGTGTGGGCAGGACAAGGCCCAGTGGCCAACACCTTCCGGATGCTGCACACATTTGGAGCAAGGAGTGATAAAGGGGTGATGTCAGCCCTGGGCAAGAGGGAACAAATTCTTGGCAGGGCACAGGAGAGGGAGGGGAAGGCAGGAGCACCTGTCCCCACAGCAGCTGGGCCACCACAGCCACGCACCAGCCCCGTCCTCCCCAGCCAGGCATCAGCCACCATCGGCCCACACACAAGGTACTTCTGTGGGAGTGGGGCTGGGAAAAGGCACCCACAGCTCCCAAACCCATCCAGTGTCATTACTGTCCACAGGAAGCACCACCCCAGCCACTGGCTTGCATGGCATGCCATGTCCCCATTCCCCATGGGAGCAGCCCTCATGCCCAAGCACAGGCAGACAGGGCTGGGGTGGCAGCAAGCCTGGTGATGCTACTGCTGGTCCTCAGCAGTGGTGTTCAGGAAGCCACAAGCCTAATTAAATTAAATTAAAGCCAGAAGACACCTTTAGGGATGACCCAAATCCCATCCCCAAATCCCTAGTGAGTGGATAATGCAGGAGCCCCCCACTCAAGCAGCGTGGGTGTGCATCCCTGCAAAGCCTCAGCCTCCTTCCTGAGCAGGACCTGAGCCAAGGGGAGCACACACTGCCCCTGCTCCCCTAGGACCACCCCCCTGCATGACACAGTCAGCACAGGCAGCTGGAGGGAGATTGCTGATGGCTCCCACAGCCCAGGATAGGCACATCCCTCCAACAGGTCCTATGGGTCAGAGCAGGGGTCAGACAAACCCTCAGCCCCCCAAGGAGACCCATGACAGAAGGCAGAGCTCAGAAGGCCCATGGCAGGGGGTACATGGGTGACTTACCCCTCCCTGTACCGACCTACCCCTCCATGTGCTGGAGACAATAGCCAGATGGTATGAATTACAATGGATTAGCCAAGTGTTCCTGGGGCCTCACAGTCATCACGTCCACCTGGGAAGTTATCTCCCACTTAACAAAGAGAAGGGGGGGAAATCTGATTTTCTGCCTAGACAACCAACACAACCAGACAGAGATGACGAGGAGCCCCCAGGCCAGTGTGAATGCACCCACAGCTTCTGGATTAAAGGCCATTTCTCAGGAGCAGGCCATTTCTTAGGAGCTTTACTGGTGCGTCAGGATTGGGGACTGATAGCACAAAAGTAGCTGGGAAATTAAAAAAAGTGTCAGAGGCCACAGCCCTCCCCATCACTGTCACTAAAAGCCATCCAGACGCCTTATCCCCCACCAAAGCTGTGAGCAGCAGATGCTGCTTGCCACCTGCGGGGCTAATGAACGCAGGAGGTTGTTAGTGCCCTGGGACAGCAGGACAGGAATGAGCCCAGCCGCCCCCTGCAATGCAAGCCCAGTGCCTGGTGGGATGCTCAAAGAGGCTGGCACCCAGGAATTAACCCAGCCCTGGCATGGCAGTGATGCTGCTGCGGTGAGCAGTGACCCTGGGCTCACAAGCTGACGGGGGTGGGGGAGGAAGTGCCACCTCCAGCCTCGCGGCGACACTTCGCAGAAAGAGAGCACAGGAATTTCCTAGAAGCAGCCGCTACCGCACGCCGGGGCTGGACGGCATCTTCCGGCAGCTGCTGTCTCCACCGAGGGGAGATCCTCTCCCCAAAAGGAGCAGTGAGACTCTCACAGTCAAGAATTTGATCTTCCAGCAGGCAGGGATACACGAGAGAAGACAGCAGCACAGACATCACCTGGCATGGGCTGTACATGAGAGCTAATCAGGGATGGATGGCTGTCCCTCGAGAGGAGGAAGTTGTGAAGAGCTGTGGTGATAGCCAGGTTAATAATCAACTTCAAAGGGAACATGGTGAACTGGGAACATGGAGCTGAGAAGCCTCGAAAGCCATCCATCAGGAAGAGCTGTCGCTGGGAAGGACACCCACGGCCCAGAGACAGCTCTACCAGATCACTCAAGATCAAGTGCCACTCAAGATCAGTGCCCATGGCAAGCTGGCACTGGTAACATCCACCTGGGCTCTTGGAGAGGGAGAGGCTGGGTAGGAACCAGGCTGAGAAGCCAGAAAGCTCCACCGGCTATGTCTGGAATGTCTGAAGATGCTCCTGGGGAATAAGGTGGTGGCAATAAAGCTGTGGCTGGGGCACTTGCTGGTGGCCACCTTTAGTTTACAAAAGGGCTTTCCAGGGACTCCCAGCAGGCTGGAGAACCACCAGCTGAGCTGTGGTGTCCATCCCTCCTGTATGCTAAGAAGCAAAGAGAGGCATCAGGTCATGCCTAAGGTCTGCTACAGGCAGGGCTAATCCATCCACAGGCAGCTGAAGGGAAGAACAGTTCTTCTACATGGACCTCCATGAGCCATCACCACCCAGGGACATCTCAGGGAAGGTGTTTTTAGCCAGGACAGCAAAGCACCACAGCCATGGCATGACCAGGAGAACTTCTAACCATGACGTGGGACAGGACAACCATGGGAGAGCTTTGAAGTGTCACCCAGACAGCACTGTGGGCAAGTCACAAGCGATGCCAGCAGGGACAAAGCCATGCTGGGACAGTGCTGACCAAAGCAACAGGTCAGAGCAAGCCCAGAGGCTCGCCATGTTAAACATCTCAGAGTTTGCAGCACCCCAGTAAGGCTATGGCAGTTTCATTGGAGCACTAGGGGTAGTATTTAGGGGTATTTTGCTGATGAGATATTTCTTTGCTTGTAAGGTGCCATCTCATCACTCGCCTTGTCACAAGAGTAAACTCCCACCTCATGCCACAATCCCAAGCAAGCAAAGTGGTGCAAGCCCTGCCCATTCCCACATCATGATGGTCTCTACAGCTGCACCAACTATTTTCTTTTGCAGCTTCCAGATCCATGTGAAGCGGGGGACTTTTTTTTTTTTTTTTAGAAACAGAGCAAAACACTTGAGCAAACACCAACTGAGCTTCTGCCAAGACAGCTTTTGAAATACACTGAGCTGTTTAAGCCCCCAGGCTCAGAGCTGTGCCTCATGACAACCTCAACCCACCTGCCCTTTCCATACACAGCTCAAGTTGTCCCCTCCTTACTCTTCACCTGCAGCTCTCACCAGCTCTTCAGAGTAAGAGTTTGAGTATCATAAAGCTACATTGGTGCATTTTCCCCAAAATACATGAAGGTGGCCCTCCAGGCTGATGTGCTTGGACATAGTTGTGCTGACCCAGGCAATGCCAGGGCAGCACCCACACGTGCCCTTCAGCTTAGGCAGAGCCCAGCACAACAGCTGAAAGAGGGGGACAGAATTCATCCTAGGATGGCTGCACACCCTGGGTTGGAGCTGATCCCCACCTGGTAACCAGGACCCTAGAGAGGAGCAAACATTGGTCACAGTGGGTTACTCATAACAGGATGAGGCCCTTGTAACCCAGAGAAGCTGCAGCTGCCCCATCCCTGGAAGTGTTCAGGGCCAGGTGGGATGTGGCTTGGAGCAACCTGGTCTAGTAGAAGGTGTCCCTGCCCATGGCAGGGGGGTTGGAACAAGATGGTCTTTAAAGTTTTTTCCAACTCAAAGCATTCAGAGCTTCTGTGATTCTGCGAGGCCAGACTTTCAAAGCTGCCACAGAAGATCAGGGCAGGTACCTGAGCTTTCCAGCCCATCCCTTCTCTCTGTTCCCAGCCTGCCTGGGAGTCACTCGCCATCTGGCTCCACAGGGTCAACCACCCAACAAGAGGAAGTGCTGCCGCAAAGCCTGTAAAGCCAAAAACTGCTTTTCAAGATTACAGCCTTAGAGCCAGCAAATCCCAGGACAGCGCCATGTGTGACAGGGAAGCCAGCTCCCGAGGGGGGAGCTGATAAAGCTCAGGGGCTGGCAGCTCTCCAGGGGAGAAGGAAGCAGAAGTGATACGTTGCACATACAAGCTGAGACAGAAGAAAGGGAGATGGATATACCGCAGCCACTGAGGGGAGCAGGGAAGGAGGTAACAGGCACATGCTGGGCAGGTTAAAAATAAAAGGTCCTAAACTATACCTGTAGCAATGCACTGACAGCATGAGGGCAGTTTTTCCACCTTATCATAGAAAATTTGAGCATTTTTCACCTTAATATAGAACAGTTAGGTTAGAAGGGGCCTTGTAGGGTCATCCAGTTCCAACACCCCTGCCGTGGGCAGGGACAACTTCCACTAGCCCAGATTGCTCCAAGCCCCATCCAACCTGGCCTTGGAGGCTCCACAGCAGTACCTCAGATCTGAGATGACAGGAGGGACATCAGGAGGTGAAGAAGTACAAAAGCCCTGCAGCCTTTCCTCCTCAGAAAAAAAAAAAGCCCCTCCAGCTGGAGTTTTAGACCAGCACTGAAAGAAGACTATGGGGAGAAGGCAAAGATTTGGTGGAAACACCTGGAAGAGTCCCCCTCAAACAAAACCCTGGCTGGGCAAGTCCACCAACCCTGTGCTGTGCTCCCAGCAGTAAAAGCAGCAACCGGCTCTTCTGTAACCAGATCCTGGCTTGAGGGGAGCTAGACTCAACAGTGGGTAACCCAATCCCAGACCTCATTAAAAATGTGCTGCTCATTGGACTAGAGGGCAGCAACTGCCTACACTTCTCTCCTTCCGAAAGCATCCGTTCCCATCTGACAATCTCATTTCGGCAGGGAAGTCTTTGCTTTGTTGCTCTCATGTCCCCGCATAACCCCGAGGTTAATCAAGCCAGCTTGGGTTTCTCTACCAACTCCAGTCTCCCACAGTATGAAACCTCAATGCTTTTTCCTCCTAATTAGCTGTGCTCATCATTTTTGGTTAACGGTGCTAAAAACTCCCACCTCAACAGGTCTGTGTCATTAGTAGGCTTCAAAAGTGCTTATTTTATAGATAAGTGAGAAAAAGCCGAGCGTATCTATCCACATGCCTGTGGTGAGCAGGGGTAGGTATCTATTTCTGAAGAAACCTCACGTGGGAAAGAAGAATCCTAAATCCATGGAGGGCTGCTGACAAAGCGGGGGGAGAGCTTCAGCCCTGCAGATAGAGGCAGAAAAAACCAGCTTTCCTGCTCTGTTCCCAAAAGCCAGCAGCAAACCCTATAACTAGAGTTAAATGTTGCATTTTTTTTTTTTACTTCAAGTATACCAGGAATTGCTTGTACACCAGGGTTGCAGTTTGGGTGTTTGATTTTGGTCCTGTCCCACCCCTCAGCTTGGAGGCAGCAGCTGCCTCTGCTGTTAATTTTTAATAGATTCTGGAAAAATCAGAGCAATTTCAGGGAATAAGCTGATTTTCAGCTTTCACTTATAGAATCACAGAATAGTTTGGTTTGGCAGGGACCTGAAAGGTCACCTAGTTCCAACCCCCTGCACTTAGGCTGGGGAAAAGATCCCAGGGACCTCTGAGCTGGATCACTGGCTCCAGAAGTGATCTGGAGTGAAAGTCACCTATGGAGAGCTGTAGCACCTTTGCACAAAGCATTTCTCACAGCAAGGCTGCTGGCAGGCTGTGAGTGTGCTGTGCAGGTGCTCCGGCCACACTGTGCTGCAGAGGTGCCCAGCCCTGAGCCAGCCCTGAGTCCTTGACCCCGACATCTCTCAGTCACCTTGTGTAGCTGGAAAATAGATCTAAGACAACATCAAAGTCCAGATGGGAGCAGCACTGCTTCTTTTACCACAGAAAGTGATTTACCTTCATGGCAGAAAGCAAGAGTCCCAACATCTGGATTGAATCACTCAGTCCTGCTGCAGCCAGCAGATGCTTCAACATCTGTGGAGTCCATGGGAAACACTGAAGCACTGCAAGTTGCAAAGCCTCTGTTAACCTTGAACATGATCTGAAGCTCTGATCCATTTCAGATTGTTAATGGGGCATGCAATTGTAACAAGAATGCTTCACCAGGAAAACCACACTTTCCCTGCAGCCAGGAAGGAGAAGAGAGGAGGCCAGGGCAGGTTTGGGGCTGGGCAGCCTGACCAACAACCACTTTTGCTCACAGAGATGATTTGTTGGAAGACAGACCAATCTGCAGGTGCTCCTAGCTTCCTTCACAGGCTGCACCTAGGAAGAGCAAGGATACAAGAGACACAGACTGCTTCCCTCAGGCAGCCATCCTGTTTTTTTGGGGTTATTGGAGAGCTAATTCAAGTAACCACCATTACAGACAGAACAACAATTCACTATTTTCAACTTTCCATCCAGACTGAAGTGAATGAACCAATATCTTGTAACACAACTCCTGTCCTTCCTGTGCTCTGGCAAAGCCCTGCAGGCAGGTAGACTCTGTGGGCTGCTTTGCATTTGGTGCTTTTCAAGGCTCTGCAGTAAATTGGGCAATTGGCTTCTGTCCAAAGAACCACCCCACACAGTCACACATGGCAGAGCTACACAACAGCAAGAAGCTTCTCCAGCTGCTCAGTGGAGCCCTGGGATGCTCCTGGCCATCCCTCCACCACCTCCAGGCACCCAGCTGAGTTGGATGGTTTCAATAGACTCAGTGAATTCCACAGGCATCTGCTAAGAGCACAGGAACCAAAGGATGTTGTAGGTTCATGCCTAAACTGACCCAGTCAAAGCCCAACCTTGCACAAAGCACTGCCAACCCGAATGTGGAGAGGCCAAGAAATGGCAGCTCATCACCTCCCTCCAAGACTGCTCTTGCAGCCCATCAGCCCTGCTCCAGAGGCTGGGCTGCTTTTTGGATCAATTCCCAGTGGCAAGGAGTATAGGATATAATATTCCTCCTCTTTGTTCACACAGCTCTGAGGAGTCCAGTGGCCCTAAGAACACCCAGCAGTGCCATTTCACATTTGGGAAGGGGGATGCACACACAAACCAGCCGTTGGATGTTTGGAGCAAGCAGTTCACAGTGAGCCACTGCCACCACTGGCCCACAGGTGCCAGCCAGCAGCACCAGCAGCCTGGAGTGCCCTGTCACACACTGTGGTGAGGGATGCCAGGTATTGGCTGCCTTGCAGCTTCCCATTGCTGGATCAGGCTCTGGTCAGGTAGCTGCCCATACCAACCCTGCCCATACTACAGGTATGTTTGGGTCCTTGTGCTTTGCTGAGTTTGGCCAAAGCCTGTGCCAGGTGTGGGCTCATCTTTAAGGCAAGGGCAGGCTCAGGACAGCAAACCAAGGGAGGCATGAAGATAGCTGCTGTCTCCCTCCCAGCCCAGGCCAAGCAGCTGATCTCCACTCCCCTCCTCATCCCCACCATCCTCCTGGGGCTGACCTCTCCCAGCCCCTGGCTGCACAGGAGGGCATTCTCCTCCTCCCTGAAAACAGCTGTTACATCCCCTAGGAAGACAGGATTAACACTTTCCTCACCCTCTGCCCCCAGCCAGGCTGCATCCACTGGAGCCATGCTCCTGGAGAAGCTGGACCACTGGGATGCAGAACAAAAGACCCAAGGTCACAGCCCCAGACAAACACAGCTCTGCAGGGACTAGTGACCACTTACTTTGCTAGCCCAGGGGATGCCTTATGGGCAAGCACAGCATCCCTTGCTCCCCTCTAGCAGCAGGTGGCTGCCCATCCCTGCTCCAGCCAAACCCCAGTCCCACATGCAACAGTCAAAATGCAGACCTGCAACAGATGGGAAACGCCACAACTTTCCAGCCCCTGCTGCTACCACAGGGTCAGCAGCTTTGCTCTGCAGCAGCTCTACAGCTGCTCTGCTATTTTCCCACTGAGCTGCACAGTTAGTTTTCCTTCAATCCCTCCCATAACTAAGTTTTATTTAGCCAGTGATGTCCGAACAGCACTTGGGGCTGGAGCATCACATGCAGAGCTCAACTTAGGATTGTTCCCAGGGAGAGTGGGCAGCTGGAAGAGCTGAAACTCATCACCTGGGAGATAGAACAGCACTGCAGCCACCCTAACTTGCCCCAGATAAACATCACTGAACCTCCTGCAGGATTAAGACAGCAGCCAAAATGTGTATACAAGGAAATGATGCCCAAAGATTTTCAGGCTGAAACCTGCACTGCTCCATAGGGACAGGACTTTGTGCCATTTCTCAGTTTATCTACAAGGTCCAGCACAACACACAGCATGGCAGAAGTTCTGTCCCTGACCTCACACACCTTCAATGCAGCCCAGCATTGACAGCTATCCATGCTCCTGCTGCTCTCTCTGCCAGGCTTTGCTTCCCACTGGCAAGAGGAGGAAGGTCAGGCTGGCTCCCTCCCCACGCTGATCCTTCCCGGCTGCTCCCACAGGAGACACGAGCAGCTACTCAATACCTACTTGCCTGGAATTAATCCATAAAAGAATCAGGCTAATTACTGTGCAAATACTCAAGTGAGGGATGCCATCCCCAGCAAAACAGCCCTCACATCTGCCCCTTGGCAGGCACTTGCCAGAGCAGCAGTACGGAAACGCCAATCCCGCACCGCGGGCTGCGCCTCGAACCTGTAAAACCACAAAGTATTTACAGCCAAGAGCAAACACATCAGAGCTGCAGAGGTGCCACCTCAACGCACTGGGGCAAGAACACCTTGTTCCAGTCACTGACTCACTAATTATACAGGCAATGCCAGGGAGCCAGGGCTGCCAGAGCTGGTGTGCCACAGGGCACCTGTGAGCGCATGGCTGTCAGACATCCTCCCCAGGCAGCCCTACCCTGCTGCAGCTTTGACCTTCACTCAGTTGAATCATTCATTCATCCACTGCCTTGCTCCTCTGATCTTCCTCCTCCAGAGAGGATTCCCTGCACTTCCTACTGCTGCCACAGAACCCTTCAAGCTGGAAGGAGGACCCAGGTCTTGCCTTAATTTTCTAGGAAAAATGCAAACTGCCTTCTCCAGCTTCAGCACCTCCAAGCCCAGCCCAGACATCCCCACCAGGATGCAGGCTCCTGTCCTTGGGAGCATTGCCAAGGTCATGCCCAGAAGTTTCCCTCCCCTCTGCATCCATGCGGAGCAGCGGCACCTTCCAGGCACACCTGGAGCAAAACCCACCCCAGCTCCAGCACTTCCTCCTCATCTCTCCACTAACATTGCCTCACAGCAGTGCACTGCTGAGCCTGGCTCTCATCCTCCAGTTCCACTGCCAGCAGGAAGGAGTGAGAAACCATGTATATACCAAGATATCCTAAAGAGCTTCAGCCAGCAAGCCAGAGCTGTGCAAAACTTGGGAGCATAGCACATTCTCTAAGGAACTCAGGACCACAGAGGAGCTTTGGACCAGGCAGACCAAAGAGGAGGCAGGCAGCAGCTGGGCACCATTTCCCAAGGATACCCACACAGGGGAGGACCTTGTTGCCAGCAGCTCCCTGGATGGAGCTCTGGATGAAGCAGTGATGCTCAGCACTAGGTAGCCAGCTCTGTTGAAGCCTCTAGAGATACTATGAGAACCTTTCCAAGAACAAGCACAACTCCAGAGGGGACGAAGGGAAGGGGAGAAGAGGAGAAGGAAGCCCTTGGGCAGCCGACGGGGTCCCAAGCCGGCGCTCGGGCTCTGTCCCATCTAATCTCAGGGCTTCCAGAGGAAGCAGCTCTCGGCATCATGCTGCAACTAGTGGTCAACACTCGAGGGGCCATTGTAACTCCCTGCTTCGCGGGGCAGATACAGCCTGGCCGGTTCTGCTTGGACGTGGAAGAGGATGAGGGATGCGCTGGCAGCGGTGGTTGGTCCCCAGCGGGACCCCACAGACAGCAGCGTCCTGGTGCCTGCGGGACACCCCACTCCGCTCCCCGCCGAGCCCAGGCGGTGCCGTCGGGGCGTCGAGGCCGTGTCCCCGCACTCACCTGTGACAAGGACGGCTCTGCCCGCCACCGGCAGCAGCCCGCGGGGCGCCGCCCGCCA
>VZRH01006114.1:45982-69850 GCA_013397555.1 Urocynchramus pylzowi | reverse complement strand
ACGGCTCGGCTCGGCACGGTTTGGCTTGGCTCAGTCCTGCTCAAGATATTGTGCTGCCTAGGTAGGTGCATTCGGTGTTGCTTAGTCTGGCATGGCTCAGCTCAGCTCAGCTCAGCTAGGGACATGATGCCACCCAAGTAGATTCAGTTCAGCACAGCTTGGGGCATTTTGCCAGCTCAGTAGACATGGCTCATCTCGGGTCAGCACAGCTTAGCTCAGCTCAGCCCTGCTCAGGACATTTTGCCGCCTAAGTAGGCACAATTCAGCTTGGTCCAGCTTGGCACAGCTCAGCTCAGAACAGCTTAGGAACCATGCCACCTCAATATGCACAGCTCAGCTCAGCACGGACCAGGACATGATGATGTGCCAGACAGTCAGTTTGGCTTGGCTTGGCTTGGCTTGGCTTGGCTTGGCTTGGCTTGGCTTGGCTTGGCTTGGCTTGGCTTGGCCCCCCTGAGCTCAAGACATTGTGCCACCTCCGTAGTCACAATTCAGCTCAGCTTAGCATGGCTCAGTCTTGCTTGGGACGTGATGCCACCCATTTAAGCTACAACTCAGTTTGGCATAGCTTGGCTTGGCCCAGCTCGGCTTGGCCCAGCTCAGTTCAGCTGAGCCTGGCTCAGTATATTGTGGCACCTCAGTAGGGATGATTCAGCACAGCTCGGTTCGACTCAGCTCAGAACATTATGCCACCTAGATAGGTGGCAATTCAGCTCAGCTCAGTTCAGAACAGCTCAGGACAGCTTGGGACACCCAGGTAGGCTCAGCTCAGTTCGGCCTGGCTTAGCACAGCTTGGGATGTCATGCCATGTACAGGATGGCTCAGCTCATCTTGGCACAACTCAGGACAAGATACCACCTAGGCAGGCACAGGTCAACTTGACACAGCTTGGCTTGGCTTGGCTCAGCACGTCTTGAGACATCATCCTACCTAAATAGGCAGAGCTTAACTCAGCAGAGCTTGGCATGGCTCAGCATGACTCAGCTCAGCATGGCTTAGGACATCATGCCACCTAGATAGGCACAGTTCAGCTTGACTTGGCTCAGCTCGGTTCAGCTCAGCTTGACACAGCTCATCTCATCTCAGCCCAGCATGGTTCAGCTTGGTTCAGTAAGGCTTGGTTATGCGGCACCTGCAGCACAGCTCGGCTCAGCTTGGTTCAACTCGGCTCAGCTTGGCTTGGTTTGGCCTGGCACAGCTTGGCTTAGTGCCTGTCCAGGCAGAGCTTCCTGGCAGGAAGTGGCATTGCATCCAGGCTTAGCAGGAGGGAGGCTGCCCAAGCCAGAACCAGTGCCACCAGCACCCCCGCCCCACTGGGACCGGGAGAACACAGGGCATGGCCACCGCCAGGGCCACCCCTCGATCGGGTCTCCCTGAACAGGGCAATGCCCTCAGACCCTGCTGGGGGAGCACTATAGGAGCAGTGGGCTGCCCAGCTCCTGCTGCCGTGGCCAGCCATGCTCAGTTCCTCAGTGCCCAGAGCAGGCAGGTGAGGTGTGAATCTCTCCCAGCTGCTCCCTGTGACTTGGGGCCAATGACTCCAGGGGGATCCCAAACCATTTCTCAGCACCCAGAGCAGGCAGCACACTGCCACTCACCTACCTGGTGTTATTCTGGGGCTGCAGCAGGGTGAGCCATGCTGCGAGGTCAGGTCCTGGCTTGCCCTGGGGAAGCCCTGCCATGCAGTGCTGGGTGCCAGGTCTGTGCCACCTCCAGCAGCTGCTGGCAGAGCTCCCTGCACCACCTGGCTGGGGGACAAAGTCCTCTCCTTCCCAGGTTAATTACACAGGGTAATTGCTGCCGCTGGGCTCGCTTTATTAAGCACCTGCTTTAATATTTCACCAAGTCTCTGTACTCGGTGATCCTTCGTGCGTCCCTGCCGTGGGCCTGACTCTGGGCGCTCTCTGGGCTCTCGCGTGCCATCACCAACCCTGCTCTCCCTCCCCGGCGGGGCCGGGCCCTGCCCGCCGTGCTGCCGTCAGCACTGCCCGCCCCAGCAGACCCCCGAGCCCGGTGGTGGTGACAGCACGTGTCAGGATGCCTGTGCCATCCCTATTGGGAACAACCTCCCTGGTACTGGCAGAAACCCACATTTCATCAGTGGGGATGGCAACAGCTGCAGAAGTACAGTGTCAAACAGGCTGGGGTGGTTTGGCTGGGGTGTGGTGGTGTCACCCAGCTGAGTTTGAAGTGCTCAAGGGAATGTTGGGAAGCCGGCAAGGTAGAGGAGGAGGAGGGATGCTCCCAACAGCGTGGCCGCGGGCTCTCCCACAGGAATCTGCTTGCTTGCGGCCCTGGGCTAATGAACCTGGTGAAAACAATAGAGGTGGCCACAAAGCAGAGCCTCAGGGAACTTGGGCTCTGAAGAGGACCCGGTTAAACCTCACCACACATCACCTTACCCTTCACCGGGGCTTGAAAAATCCTGTTGGAGAAAGGTTGTTTTCCATGAGAGGCCATCCCTCACTGTGCTGGCCAAGATGGAAGGGCTGAGGCATGCAAGGGAGTGGGGACAGGGATATGGTGCTTTGCAGGGACAGACAGAATGTAGAGTCTGTGTTTCACATGAAACACATGTCAGTGTTTCACAGAGGGCAGATGTGGCCATTCCCAAATTGCAACATGAATTTCCACAACCCCTTGAGAGCTGGGTTTGATGTCCTTCCATCCATCCATCCATCCATCCATCCATCCATCCATCCATCCATCCATCCATCCATCCATCCATCCATCCCTCCATCCATCCCTCCATCCATCCCTCCATCCATCCCTCCATCCATCCCTTCTAGATCTCCTCACACATGGTCTTGGGATGCCCTTCTTGTGGGACACTCAAGATGGGTTTGTAGATAGCCGTGGTGTTCTTTGCCACAGCAGTCAGGGCTTTCTGTGGGTTTTCTCACTGCAGGTCCCATGTGGTGGGGCTGAACCAGCAGCACCATTTGCTGTCTCTGGCCGCTCCCCAGCTTTCCCCCAAAAGGCTGGTGTGCAGTCAGGGTGACTGGTGGCTCTTCCCTTGAAGACAGTGCCTGGCCTTGTTCATCTGCCCATTGCCCAACCCCGAGGGTGCCTCCCAGCCGCCGTGCTGTTGGGAAATGCGGTGATAGCCCCATTACCTTTTGACCTACTTGAGCTCTTCCGTACCCGTTCTGCTAATTACAGCTCACCTTTCACGGGGGAAGCAGGGCTGGTTCAACCACAGCCACCTCCCACATCTTTCCTGGGGCTGCTCAAGCAGGTCCCTGGGAGGGAGGACACACACACCACATCTTCTAGTGCTCCCCTTGCCCTAGGCTGTTCCTCCAGCTCCTGGAGCCTCCCATGACTAACAGGTTTTGAGATAATTGTTCCACTCCCTAATCTGATCTGCAAAAGATTCATGACATTGTTTTCAAAGTGCCATAAGCCATTTCCAGGGGCTCTAAGCCCATGAGGGTTGTGATTCATCCGCATGCTGCTGCCACAGGTACTTAATCTTCTCCAAAACAGCAAGTCCTTCTTCCAGGGCTATTATCTCCTCAGGAAACGCCACCCAGGCAAGCATCTAACAGGCCACTTTTGCCTGTTCAGTGCTGATGGATATTTGTGCCAGCTCTTGCTTCCTCACAAATGCCATGAGGTACAGTCCTGCCCTGGGAGCAGCTGTCTCAGGAGAGGGGACCATGGGGCTGAATCCTCCTTCAATGTCACTTGAGAGCTGGGTACCCACCATGGACTGTCAAACCCACAGGAAAGGGGATGCTGCACTAAAGCACAGGGGGCTCCTTGTCTCCCACACAATGTCCTCAAAGTGCCCTTGAAGGGACAGGGGTTCATCCTTCAGGGTGAAGATGTGAGACACTGGAGCCCATTGGCATCTGGGGCTGGAGACAGTTCAGGGGTGACAAAGGCTGTTGCACCATCTGGAATTTACTCTAATTTTGCCCCAAAGCATCTTGCAAAGGACAGTGATTAATTACTCCTGGCACCAAATATTTGTGTCCTACTACTGAACTTTGTGCAGTTGTCTTGGTTCTGGTTGAACTTTGCTACTGTAGTGGGAACTCTGTTATTGTGGCATTCTTTTCTGGGGAGCACAGGTCCACGGGTGGCTGTGATTCAGTTAAGCCAAGTTCACCTCCAGGAAGCCTTTCCTGCACCCAACATCCCTGTGATCCTTTCCCAAACCTAAGGCACAGAAAATTGAGTCTAAAAAAGCCCAGCCTGGAGGCACTTCTCATTGCACAGCCAACCTCAGCCACAGCCTCCATGGAGCCACCTTAGCTCTTTGTTCTGGGATCTTCTTCCTCTTCTTCCCCAGCATTTTCCATTCCTTGTTTCCAGCTTAGTTGACAAAGGACTTTTTTTGATCTTTCCTTATATTTTTTTGATCTTTCCTTATATTTTCCTAAGCTGTAAATCACAGGTGACTATTGCTGCCCATGATCTGCTGCATCTGATGCCATGTTGATGGAATCAGCCTGAGACCCAGGCTTTGATCCTCCATCTGTAGGGGGTTTCCACACATCTCAGCTGGATGGTGGGTACAGCTCAAATCTTTCCCTAGCAGGGGAAAGATTCCCCAGGTCAGGATCTCCTTGCTTCTGGGGTGCTGTGGCTGGAGCAGCTCCTTTACAGAGTATCAGGGCTGCTCTCCAGGACAGCCTTGCTGGCAGTGTGGAACATCCAGCCAAGCACTGACCCTGGGTCTGGCTCTTTCCAAACCCCCTTGTCTTCGGAACATTCCTGCCTCTGACTTGTTTTTTCAGGTTGCACATGATCCCCAGGTGTTTACAAAACACAGCTCCGTTTCCAGACGCATTCATGGCTTTGGGAGGTTTCACCTTCTGCCTTGGTCAGGACCTTGTGTCACTGCACAGCCTTTGGCAGCCAGGCTTTCTGCACCACGCTTCCCCAAACCAGAGCTGATTTTGGGCAGCAGGGACCTTACTCCTTCAGGGTGGCTGTGAAACAGTGATACTCCAAAGTGATTCCATCTCCACTAACACTGAGCGCTCTCCTGGGTCATGTGTGGTACCCATGCCAGGCTTGCTTTGCCAGCCCAACATCAACCTCCCATCTCCCATCTCTTCCATGCCCATCACAGAGTCTGTATTTCAACATTGGAGTGATGGGGACAGGGGAAATGTGTCTCCCCCTTAGTGACAAGAGACATGCCAGGGGAAGATGACTGGGCCATGCTCCAGGTGACATTCTGCTCCCTCTGCTCCTAGGGAAGGTGGCAGTAGGTCACAGCAGCTATGACCTGGTTCCCATTCCACGCCTCCATCCTGCTGGGGAAGGTGGTTGCAGAATGGAGCATGTTATCAGCCTGAAGTTGCTTAAGAGGGTTGAGGCCAGGAAGTACAGTAGGTGTCCTCCAGCTGAGGCAGGAGGAGGAATTTTTTTTGGGGGTTAGATGATCACAATGCTTCTGGAAGGTGGCCAGGGTGCACCAGTATTTGCAAGAAGTGTTTGAGATGGCTCTGACCTGGGTAGAGAAGAGAGGTTGTGCTGTCACTGATGGGAATTGTGCTTCCCACACAAGGTGGTGGGGCTTTGTGGCAACCACGAGGCCAGGATGACAGGCAATCCCCCATCCTGAGCTTGGGGGTGGCAGTGGGGACATGCCCATGTACCATGAAGCTGGAGCCAACCTCAGAGCGTGGCAGCAAACAGGATCCTGTGCTGGGACAGTCCCATGGAAAAGGTGGAATGGAGAAGGCAGGGAACATCTACCACAGTAAGGGTGGAAGCTACAGAAGAGCATAACTACAACTTAAAGTGGAGCCGGGCTCATTCCTGCTGTCCCCTGCTCCTCCCCACTGCCTGGAATGGGGCCAGGGCAGGATGAGGGCCAGGGACAAGCTGTGGAGACACAGCTGATCACAGGGGACAGGAGCCTGTCCCCGCCGGCCAGACAAACAGCCAGGACCAAGGACGCGGCTGTCATTCAGCAGGAGACATGAAAGAGGCAGGCTGTGTCTCTGGGTGGGGGTGCAGGGTGCAGCCCCGCCGGGTGCCGGGCAGGGGAGAACAACTAAATGAAGGCCAGCGGCGAGTGGCTGAAGCACGGCGGGACACGGGGCGTCCTTTCGGGACGGGAAGAGTCCTTTAGGGTGGCCTCGCCGTGCGTGTGGCCACCGTGCCCCCTCGTGGCAGCGAGACACAGCTCCTGGTCCCGGGCTGGCGTGGGCAGGAGCCACGCAGGGATGGAGGCAGGAACGGAGATGGATGAAGGAATGGAGGTGCTGGGTGCCATGGGGTGCCCCGGCAGGGTCACTTCATCCCACTCGAGAAGTCCCCTGGGGGTGCAGCACCCCAGCCCAATCTCTGTTGATGCTGCCTGAGGCCACACGTGTCCCAGGTCCCCACCAAGCCTTGTCTGACTGCCCCAAACCCCCCTCAGCTTGCAAAGGTGCCTCCAGCATCCTGCCACCCCCTCTCCTCAGGGGTCACCCCTGCCGGTCATATTTTTGGCATAAACCACTTGTGCTGTGGCCAAGCCAAGCACTTCAGGCGCCTCTCAAGGGCAGTGTGTGTCCAGGGCCAGGCTGGGAATCCTGGAAATAACACCAAGGCTGAAAAAAAAAAAAAAAAGTGGAAAAACCCAAACACATTCCCCTGCACCCTGCCTCGGTTTCCCCCAGCAAGCCCTCAGGAGTAACAATCCTGGGGCTGTCACATGTGCAATGTCATTTTAGGTACCTGGAGTAGGTACAGGGCGTCAAGAAGATGCTTTCCCAGTCCCTTCTCCTTCCTCCTGTGGCTCATTGTTGCCTATCATAACCTCTTTGTCCTCTCTTTGCAGCCCCAAGTCAAGCACCCAGAGGGCAGGAAAGCCAGACCATATCTTGAGGCACTTCTGGGACACTTGCAGCTCTCAGTGTGGCATCTTGCTGCTTTCAGGGCCACTCAGGAAGAGCTCAGACACTGCAAGCCAGGGCAGGCTGGCATGTCCAGCGTCGTGGGAGAGGAACAACCCTGGGCAGAGATAGCCAGGAGGAAAAAGCTGCCCTGCCTGGTGGAGTTTTTCTTCATTCCTTGAAAGCCACAGAGACCTGCTGTGCGGGATTCAGGGCTGGAGGCAACGCCAGGGCAGCGCCGAGGTGGAGCTGTTGTGATGGATGACATGACACCATTCCCAAATGACTCTACCACAGGTGAGAGTGCCCAAAGCACTGGCAGAGGGGGATCCTCAGAACTGGTACCCACTGTGAGGAGCATTGCAGTCAGTACCCCGTATGGGGTTTAATCCATGTCTGGCATGGCATGAGCCACACGGGGACAGGAGGTGGCAGGAACATCTCCCAGGCTCCCATGGGGACAGGCAGATGCTGTCCTTGATGCATTTACAGGAACAGGCAGCCTGTCTTTGCTTGCAGCTTGGGGACACATGGCTGCTGTGCCCTGGACCTGCTCCTAGAGGGGAACAACCACCCTGCCTCTGACCCAGGTCTGGGTCTGGCTAAATCCCCCAGGAGAGGTTTGTAAAGGAGAGGTGAAGTGTGAGAGAATTTTACTGTGCTGTGGCCTTGCGCTCGAGCAGCTGCTCCTGTCCTTGAGCGTGCAGCCTTGAGCCTGGCAGCAGTCCTTGCTCCTTCTGGAAAAGTCCCCCAGCTGTCCTGGTACAGAGAGGATCGTGCTGTCCCCAGAGGGACAATGGTGCATACAAGCCACAGGGCTGGCTGAGTGCTTGCCCCAGGCAGCAGGGTTGGGGTTGCAGGAGAAGGGATACTGGCTTGGACAGGGAGGGAGTATCACATCATTCTGGCCTCTCAGGTACAGGAACAAGAGATGCTAGCAGGATATCAGATAATTTTATTGCCACAGTGGCCATGGGCCAGACCCAGTTCCCAGAGGGGGTCTGAGTCCAGCCCCTTGACCCCTCTAATACTGTTGAGAAGATGAACCTCAAGCCTCCAAGCACGAGTGTTGAGCATCCTCCATCCCAGTCACCATGGAGTAGCTCTGGGGCATCACTCCCATCCTGCTGCTGGGAGCTGGAGGCCAGCAGGGAAAAGTGAGGCAAGGCCAAAGGTGTGGAGTGTGCCTTTTCTGGGACCACAGGGGCTGCCACCACATCCTGCCCTGGGGCTGCTGGCAGTGGGGAGCAGCAAGAGCCCCCTCAAACCTCCATGCCAGGCGCCCGCCCCAGGCCCAGCGCCTGCACCAGGTCGTCGCTGAGCCCGCTCTTCAGCGTCCGCCGCACTGCGGGAAGAGGAGAGTGGGCACTGGCAGCTGCAGCAGCACTGCGTGCCACAGTGCCCACGCACTGGGGCCTGCTCAGGCAGGGCCAGGGTAATGGGGTGCAGTGGCACGGACTGGTCTCAGGGTACATCCTTCTGGTGGGCTCAGAATGGCAGGTCCCCTTCCCACCACTCAGAATGGTGGCCCACCCATGACTGGGGGGGAATAAGGGCACAAAGGACAAGGCATGGGGACAGAGCACAGAGACATGGAGATGGAACAGAAGACAGCGACAGGGACAGAGATGAGAGGGTGTATGGGGATTGGGCAGAGCCTGGGAAGAGAGATGGGTCAGGGCATGGCAACAAAGAGATGGGAAAGGGTAAGGGGACAGGGACACAGAGCTGGGAAAAAGCATCTGAGCAGGGACACAGACATGAAACAGGGACATAGAGATGGGACGGAGTACAGGGACAGAGCGTGGAACAGGGCACAAGGACAGAGGGATGGGACTTACAGGACTTCCTATTGCCACGGGACCTCCTGCGCTCCTTGTTGGGGCAGGGTCGGGGGTTGGCATTGTGCGTCACCGATTTCACCAGCTGGTCCATGATTTCATCTGAAGCATCATCAGGCGAGCTGGGAACATCCTCCTGGGCTGGAGAGCCATGGGTCGGGGTGCCATGCCCTGTTCCTGCATGGGGACAATGAGGATGCTGGCACCAGCTGTTCCCAGCCAGCTGGGCACGTCTTGAGTTCCTTTGCCATCCTGCTCCTACCCTGGCTGGCGCGGCTGCGGCGGGCAGGGATATCTGTGGGGGAGGTCAGCACAATCTTCATGCTCTCGTGACCCGCTTCCATCTGCTCCTTGGGGCTGCTGGACACCACGGCAGGCGGCAGAACTGCCTCGGCAATGCCGGAGAATTTCTCAGTCTGCGGTGGGAGGAGAGGTTGGTGCTGGGGACACGGGCAGCGTCACCTCGTGGTGGTGCCCAGCCGAGCGCGCCCGTACCTCGGTGATGAGCCGGCCGCGGGTCTTGTTGCGCTCGCGGTGGGCGGCGCGTTTCTTCTGCTGCTGCAGGACGCGCTCCCGGCAGGTGCGGTACTCCAGGGCGAACTCCTGCAGCAGTTTGCAGATGGACGTCACCTTCACGTCCCGCGCCGCGCTCGCTGGGTACCCCAGGTACAGCAGGAAGGAGTGAAACCTACGGGAACATCAGTCACGGAGGGCCGCCAACAGGACCGCAAGGTTCCTGCTGTGTCCCCAAGCCACCAACCTGTTGAGGACGCGCCTGTGCACCACCTTCAGGACGATGATGCGCTGGGTGCTGTCCTTGAGGAACTCTGTCAGCTTGGTCTTCAGCACTGGCTTGGTCTCATGCTTGGCAATCACCTTCAGGTTGTGCCAGGAGGCCCTGCACCTCCGCTCCAGCTGCACCAGGCTGTTGGCCAGCTCTTCAAAGTCAACCTGGAAGAGTGAGATGTCAGTCCTTGGCCATGCTGGTGTAGCTGGGCAGTCACAGGACCCATACCCTTCCCCTGCCCAGGTGTCACCTGCCTTGCCTCACCTTGGCGGAGCGGGTGATGGAGGCAATTTCTGAGTAGAGGTCAGTGGTTTCTGGGAACTTCTCTACCACCATCTGGCAGAGATGGTAGAGCAGGGACTGCCGGTGCACTGTGTCCTTCACTTCCGAGACCTTCTCCAGGTAGCCGAGCTCAAAGCCCCTGCTCTGAAACCCAATGGACTCAGCAGGGACTCTCGTCACTACTCCAGCAGATCTCCAGTCTGCAGATCCACTGGGTCCCCACCAACACCTCCCAGCTCCCCACAGACCCTTCTGGGTGCCCACACACCATGGCTGGTCCTCACCCTGCTTCTCACCTGGGAACCATTCAAGAAGTTGCCTGTGGCCAGCAGTGTGGCCAAGATGCACTTGAATGTGTGATTTCTGGCCAGCTGCTCCATGCCTACCTTCAGATCAAAGAGTGGCTCTGCGATCTCCTGGGTGAGGGGAGAAGCAGGTGAGATCCCTTGGTCACCCTCTCCCTTGGGAGCTTCAGCATTCACCCATAAGGACAACCACCTCCCGATCAATCCAAGCCCATGCTTGCCTTGGGGATCTGCAGCCCATCCCCAGCCATCCTGGGGCACCTCCCATGTTTGGATATGACTGGTCCTCACCAGAAACATGCTTGGCTTAGTGTTTAGCACTGCTGGGGTGTCAGCAGTGGAAGGGCAGAGGGGAGAGGGCAGGTATGGGTACATGGCTCCATACCTGCTCTAGGTTCTCATAGTCCAGCTTGAAGGCCCAGAGCTGAAGCCTGGCCGTGAGGTCACTGATGGAAGACAGAGAGAGCAGGAACTGCTCTGCAGAGCCCAAGGGCACATCAGGATTGGCCAGCTGGGCCTCCTGGATCTTCTGTTTTTCCTCCTCAGTTGGGACCATGGTTAGGATTTTCTGTAACAGGGAAAGAGGGATAAGTCAGACTCCTTACATAGGATGTGTCACCCCAGGCATCATGGCATGGATGTCTCCTAGCCTGGGGAAATGACCTGCTGAGGACCTCAGAGGAGCTAAGCCTGCTTCTCTTGTGCTCACCTCAATCCCTTCCTTACTGACTGCAAATTCATCAAAGTTGAGCACGGCTGTCTTGATTATATGGACGGGCGGCAGCACAGTGAGGCCAATGTTGATGGCATTGCTCCTCTTGGGGTCCAACACCACCACCACCTTCTTCCCATCAATGGCTTTCTGCAAAAAGGACAGGATGGATGGGGACAGCCAGACAAAGGGCTCACCTTCATATGAACACAGGGAACCAAACACAGACCAGGCAGTGAGCCAAACCCAATCTGTGCACTGCCCATAATCATCCCTACTGAGCATCCAGGCTTCTGGTGCCCATCCTTGACATAGGGTAGGGGTAACAGGGTCCCCACAGGAACCCACAGCCTTCCTCCCACCCCTCAAGTCCCCTTGGCCAATGGGTGCCCACTGGTACCTTTGAGGTTGGCGCTTCCTTTGACCGTGACTCAAAGAGATGCTCCAGTTTGGCGGTATTGACCTCGACATTCTGCAGGGATGCCCAAAGTGTCCCCTGGCCAAACCTGCCAGGCCCCACAGTGCCATCCAGCTGCTTCAGCTCCTTCCAGAAGAGCTTCACTGTCCTCTTCTTCTTGGCCTGGGAGGGGCCATCTGTTGCTGAGGGACCTGGCAGCCCTGGTGGGGGTGGGCAGCTGGGGACTGCAGGAGGTGGAGGTGGTGGTGGTGGGCAACCAGGGATGGCAGGAGGTGGAGGTGGTGGTGGTGGGCTACCAGGGAGGGCAGGAGGTGGAGGGGGAGCCATGAATGTTCCAGCACTCATTGCTTCAATGCCAGTATGGAGGAAAGACCCGTTGGTCATTGACCCCGTGTCCAGGATGTCAAAATCTTCTTCTTCCCCCAAATCAGTGAAGTCCAGGTCCTTGATCTTCAGCTGCACGGGGATGGTCTCCAGGCGCTCCCATGTCAGCTCCGTGTCCTTTTTGATGGGCATCATCCCGGTGTTCTCCAGCTTCTGCGTGTGGGTCTCATCATCTATGCTGGACATGGCACGTACCAGCTTGGCATGGGCACTGGCTACCGGCCCATCTGGAGCCCTGCCACGGAGCCGGGCACTCTCCTGCTCCTGGCTGCTACTTCCCTTGGTGTCCATCTCCACCTCACCCTGGATCCGGGGGGATACAGGTGTTTCATGGAACACCTTCTCTCTCCCTGACTCCGAGGAGCCCTTGGCATAGAGCATGTCCAGCATAAACTTGGTGTCAGAGGAGATGGTGCTGCAGGAGTCAGTGATGTCAGATCGAGCCAAACGAGGCCCTGCAGGGAGAGAGGGAGAAGCTGGGACAATCTGCTTGGAGGGGACAGGTGGTGCTGGACACAATGCAGAGTTGGAGCTCTGCTCTGCAGTGGGGTGTGCTCAGATGCCGGCATTTTGAGCAAGGAGGTACCACCAGCTCCTCCAAGGCTCTGTGTATCACGGATACAGGCATGGGATGGGGACCAAGGGACCACTAATCCCCACCCCAGGGACCCAGATGAGCTGGGAACACACAGCCTGGCAGCACCTACTTATGCTGGGTGGCTCCATCCCGGAATCAGAGGTGCCGTGGTCCCTTTCCCATGCAAGAGCAGTAGGATGCTCCAGTGTAGTATCGCTGAGGACATCGAGCTGTCCCTTGGCCATGGAAGAGATCTTCTCCTTCTGGGCTGCAGCCAGGTTCTCCAAAAACCGAGCTCTGCAAGATGGGGTGGATGTTGGCCAAAAGCAAAGCAGGGATGGGGACAATAGGGACAACCAGCAAACCACACCATGCCACACTGCACAGCCAGTCCCACAGCACAGAAACCCCTTGCACTGGCCACACTGCACCAGGGACACCAAGGATTCAACCTCCTCTGAGCCCTGCAGAGAGAGGTGATGGCCCCACGGCTGTGCCAACAGGGTGCTGCTGTCACCAGTTGGTCCCAACAGACCTGGTGCTCACTGCAACCCTCATCCAAAAGCTGCAAAACCCAGGAGGGCACCAAGGCAGAGACCCGAGGGCATGCTCCTGCTCCTCATGCCCTGTGTGGCCAGAGCCCAGATACCTCCAGCCGGGTACCAGTCCAAGGAAGCGCATGCCTGGAGACACACGCATGCCTCTACTTACTCAAACTTCTTCAAAATAGGCTTGTCCCCATGCAAGGAGGGGGTATCCTCCCGCCTGAGGGAAAACAGGGGTTAGCCCCCACTGCTGGCAGTCCCCCAGGGCTCGTGCATCCTGCACACACCCACCTGGCAGCCCTCCAGCATGGAACCCTTGCCCCATGGCCTCAGGGTTCTCAGGGAGCCAGGAGAGTCCTGGCAAGTCCCTTCCGGCCCAGGCACCACGTGGCATCAGGTGCTGGAGAGATGGGACATTGTCCATCACCTGGAGCAGGCTGTGCCACCCCCAGCAAGGACACCTCACCCCAAAGCAGGGATCAGAGGGTGCCACATCCTGTGGGGTGATGGGGGAGTGGGTTGGGGTCCCACAGGTAGGACTTGAAGGGGAGAGGCAAGGGGTGGGGGCAGCAAGGTGAGTGCAAGTGCCTGCTCCCCCCAGAGCATCACAGGTTAGGGCAAGGGAGAATTAATAAGACATTAAGCTGAAAGAGAGTAGATTTAAATTTGATATTAGGAAGAAATTCTTTCCTGTGAGGGTGGTGAGACACCGGCATGTGTTGCCCAGAGAAGCTGTGGATGCCCCATCCCTGTAAGACCAGGCTGGATGCTTTGAGCAACCTGGTTGTGTGGAAGCATTGAAACTAGATGATTTTTAAGGTCCCTTTCAACCCAAACTATTCCAGGATCCTATGATTCTATGATCATGCTGGGAGGGAGCATGCACGTGCAGAGCCAGGCACTTACCAGACAGGGGCAGTTTGGTGCAGCCTGCAAAAGGAAAGACAGAAAGAGTGGGCAGAGGAGAGGACAAGCGTGGGCAGAGAGGAGAATGAGGAGGAGCTGGAGCAGAGCTGTGCATGCCCAAAGGATGCCTTGGAGTCCCTGGCTGGATCCTTTGATACCTGCTGCCCCCTCATACATCTCTCCAGCTCCAGTACCCTCCCAGACTGTTTCCCCCTGGGGAAAGGCAGAATGTGCCCTGGGATGGACACACCTCATGCTCCTGGGAGCCCACCCTGCTGCCCTGGGGGACCTCCATGCACCCAGCCCCTCCTGGCTCCTTACTTGTAGACGCTGCGCTCTCCTGGGCCCGGGGGCTGCTCCTTCTCAGCCGGGGGGGAGGCCAGGGCCAGCCGCACGCTGGACGTGCTATTGTAGATGCTGGTGGGACAGGGTCTGGAAGAAGTTGACAGGGACTGAGAGCAGGTCCCACAGGACTGCTCTCCACCCTGGCACCAGCAATGGATCCAAGTGCTGCTTATGCAGCATCTCGGTGTCTTCACTATCCCAGGAGCATCCCCACCACAGACCACCTCCAGCTGCACTTACTCTGCTGGGCTGCTTGGTGCAGGGATAGGCGGGGCGGCCTCAGTTGGGGGCTCCTTTGGAGTGCCAGGAGACCCCAGCAGTGGCTGGGCATTGGCACTGGGATCCTGGGAGCCACCCTGGGATCGCCACCCACGCCGGCCCTCATCTGTCCTCCTCCGCTCTTTGCGTCCCCCTGAGGGCGGCTCTTCCACATCATCCTCCAGCTTGAGAGCACTCTGTGGAGGGACCAGGGGCATGGCACCGGGCACAGCAGCATCCCTGCCACCCCAAGCACTCACCCTCCCTGCTGGAGGCAGGTGGCTCATGGCCAGATCCTGCTGGAGTCCCACTCACCTCATAGAGTGTGAACTGCTGCTTCAAGTCGAGGTCGGTGCCCTTGCTGCCCAGGTACTGCTGCACCACCTGCTCCATGCCCTGCTGCTCCAGGCAGTCGGTCACGTCGTAGAAGGTGTCCTGGTCTGGGAGGGCTGCCAGCGTCTGGGCAGAATCAGAGGGATGCTGCTGGCACTGGGGTCACCCACACTGAGCCCCAGCAGTGTGGCACCACAGGGACACCCCCACAGACCTTGTTGATCAGCGTCATGGTGAACACCAACAGCTCCGTGTCAGCCCCGTTGCGCTGCTCCAGGATGGCCATTAAGTTGGACCATGGACAGGCACCTGGGAAAAGAGGCATGAAGAGGTGACATGCAGCTTGGAGGGGACACTGTCCCCCAGCAGGGACCTCGCAGGAGGCTGGAGCTGCACTCACCTCTCGCCTGGTCCGCGGCGTTGACGGCGCGGATGAGCAGCAAGGCGTTGGGCTCCGTGTACTCCACGAACACCAGGAGCAGCTTCAGCGCCGTCTTCACCACCAGGCGAAACTGGGACAAGGGATGGCAGCTGGGACAGCAGCAGTGACAGGGGCCTGCCAGCGTGCTGCTGGGGCACTGTGGGGTGGCTGTGCCCATGCCCCAGGACTGGGAGCTTTGCTGTGGGGCCAGGGACCTGCAGCTGTGAGGCTGATGGCCGAGAGACGACACTGGGAAGGGACCTGGAGCAGGAGTGTCTTACTCAAGCTCTGTGCCTGGGAATGTGGTCACATCAGGACAGGGAGATCTGCAGATCCTGGGTGACTTCCAGAAGGCTGGGAGCAGGACCCAACACAAGCAAAGGTACCAGGGTACCAAGCCCAGAGGCAGAAAGTGAAGTACATCCTCTGAGAGATGGTTCAAGGGGACAGCCACAAGCAGGGAAGGGGGTGCAGTGGAAGGCACAGGCAGCCCCCCAAGAGCAACAGGCACTCACTGGGCTTCCTGACAGCGTGTACAGCCACTGGACAGTCTCGTTGTGGTTGATGACACCCTGCATTCCATCCACAAAGAGCATGATCTGGCTCAAGGCTGCAAGGCAGAGTGGGCAGGCTGATGGTGCAGCAGGCAGGGGTTGGGAATTACCATCCCTGCACAGCATCACTGCAGCAAGAGCAATGTCTGGCTGCTGGGAAGGCAGAGTAGCCCTGGTAGACTTTCTGGCTCTCCCACCCAGAGTGCCAGCCTTCCTCTCTGGGGATAAGCATAGAATCCTGGAATGCTTTGGGTTGGAAGGGACCTTAAAGACCCATTCCAACTCCCCTTCCACAGGCAGGGACACCTTCCATTAGACCAGGTTGCATAAAAGACCCATCCAACCTGGCCTTGAACACTTCCAGGAATGGGGCATCCACAGCTTCTTTAGGCAACCTGCTCCAGAGATACCCTGTGCCCAAATACCAACCCCGGAGGATGTAATTCTGGTAGTTCTGGTCAGCCTCTGCCCCCACTTTGATCAGGCACGTCAACCCCTCCAGGTTGACAAACTCTGGCACCAGGTCCTTGTCCTCCTGTAGGGAAAAGGCCAAGTGTTACTGCAGTAACCCCAGTGTGGGGTGGGCAGCCAGCCCTGGGGGAGCCCCTGCCCCCCACCACAGCAGCATCACCTCACCTGGAAGAGCTGCTTCAGGGAGAAGAGGGACCTCCGCAGCTCGGGCCCCTGCGAGTTGTACAGCTTCTCTGGGAGGAAAGAGACGTGGCCTGAGTGGCTCACTGCTGAACCAGGGCTCCCAAATGCTCCCAGCTCCTTGGGAAAGCCCCTCATCCTGACTTATCCTGATCCTGATCCCTGTGCCATCACCCTGGCATTGCCCCGGCTGTGGGACACACTGGCTGGAAGCAGCTGCTCTACCACAACTACATATTTCAGCCCTCCCACTTTCCTATTTCCTTTTTTTTGCCCTCTTTTTCTGACCAGCAATGACACAAATATCCCCTCTGGTTTCCTGTGCAGAACCTAAACAGGAACACAGGCAGGAGGTTGAGCTACTTTTAGCCATCCCTCCCTGGGCACAGCCATGCCATGGCTCCAGAGTTCCCAGCAACCCTAGGGCTTGGGAAAAAAAAACCACAGGATGGGGATAGGAAGGCCAGTAGTGTGACACAGGTTGCTCAGGGACAGGAGTGTCACTGGGCTGGAGACTATGTGCTTATGGGGGTGGTGCCTGCAGGCAGGAGCCAGCGTGGAGCAGCCAGGGCATTGGGAAGCTGGAAGGCCCCATGAAGACACCAAAGCCATTGGGAGGCAGCACTTCCCACATGCAAAAATTGAGTTAGCCACGCATCCCAACTTATTTGGGTCAGGCTTAGAGATGTAACAAGCCAAAAACAAGATGTCCAAGTAGTCCTCCAGACATGCCCTGTAAAACACAGTGTCCCAGCAACCTCCTCCACTTGCTTATCAGCTTGTCAGAGAGCTGAGAGGGAAGGCAGAACTGCTGGGAGGAAAAGCAGAAGAGCTCAGGGCTCAGATAGAGCCTGGGAACTGCTGGCAAAGAGCATGACCGTGACCCTGACCCTGGGCTTCCTGCCCCTTCCTGCATGGTTCAGCTGCAGCCCTGCACAGTCAGCTGATGCCCATCTGGCATCACTCTGCTCAGTGCTTGTTTTCCCCCTGCCAAAGACAAAAAAAAGGGCTTGAGACTCCTGAATATTTTGCAGGACCTCAGAGCAGGCTGCCTGAACCATGGCAGCACTTTCTGCTGCGCAAGAGTCCTTTGTTTATGTCTTCACAGCTATATTTAGAGCTTGCCTGAATGACCCAGAATAACTGCAGTGGGTGGTGGGCTCCCAGCCCAAGAGGCAAAAGTCCTGATCTCTGAGGATGGAGGGATTAACCCAGCGGGTGCCCCACGAGGACCCCCTCCCTGATCTCTGGGAGGGGCTATGGGGTGGAAGCAGCCCTCTCCATCACAAAAACCCTGGCCAAAACTCACTGCAGAGGCCGAACCTGCACCATCCAGGGCAGTGGAGCTGCTGGACCAGGCTGGAGAGGGAGCAGCCCCGACTCACCGATGATGGCGTGGACTCGGACGGAGAGCTGCGTGCGCAGGATCAGGGTCGGCCGTCTCCCCTTCCTGAGGGGGGGAAAATGTGCTGTGAGTGCCTGCAGTGGGATCACCACAGCCCCTGGCTCCTTGCCCACGGTGTACACACACATGTGGGGTCCCTGTGTCCCCACAGGGCTCAGGTACCCCATGTGCCCTACCTGACCTCCTCATAGAAACCTTCCAGATCATCCTTCTGTTCCAGCAGGGACAGGTCAAGGTCCAGGTAGTGTCCAGAGGGTGAGACCTGCAGCGTGCAGTCCTCCAGCTGGGGATGCAGACAGCGAGGCTGAGTGCCCTTCCCACCACAGCCCTACAGGCTCCCAGAGCATTCCCAGGTCACCCTCCCACCCACACTGAACTCAGCTGGCAGACACATCCTGGAGTGGGGTGGCATGTCCCACCTGTCCCCAGTCACTGGATCTGCAGGGAGATGCCCCAGTACCTTCTGCCTCAGCCGTTGCTGATTGTGGAGAAACATGGAGCCCCAGGCTGGAAAAGGCTGAGTGAGGGCGGTCCTGCCAGCATTGAACTCCTTGGCAATCCCTGGGTGGGAACCATGGCAAGAGGTTGATTGGTTCCCTGGGGCTCCCCTTACTCAGCAGGGGCTCAACTGGGGTAGGACCCATCTCCTCCCAGGGCTGGCAAATTGCCCCTGCCTGCAGGGACTGGGTCTGAGGGAACTGTCAGGCACCCAGCCCAGCCAGGGACCTTCCAAAGCGGTGCAAATCCCTGGGATGTGCCCTGGCTGACACACCCTCTGACTCAGCCTGGAGCCACATGGCATCTTCCATCAGAATTCGGATAAGCACAGCCCTGAGATGAGGCTGGGGCAAGGGGCATCTTCCCAGAATGTCCACACACAGCACCCCTGGTGCACGGCCAGTGGGCACGGCACCCACAAAGTCCATGAGGTACCCTGGAGCCAGCAGCACCCCACAGCACCCAGGCAGGTCTTCTGGGACACAGCAATTCACCCTGGAGGCACGAGCAGGAGCAGGGGGAGGGCAGTGCCAGCACCCTGCCTCCCCTGCACATCTGGAGCTGTTCCCAAAGCGCTTGCAACTCCCCTGCCCCACCCTCTCCCTGCTGAACCCATCTCTGAGAAACACATCTGCAGGGCAGGAATATCTGAGGACTGGGGATAAAATCCCATTATTAAAGCTGCTCATGGTGCAAACAAGAGCAAGCAGTGCAAGCAGCAGTAGAGGAGAGAAGTGGGGATCCATCAGCCATCTAAAACTCCACCTCGATCTCATCCCCAAATTGCAAAAGCTCCAAGCACAGTCCTGTGGCTGAGGAGCTCAGATGGGAACAGCCACAACTCCTCTGCCTTTCCCATCAAAGCCTTTCCCCACTGTGGCCCTGGAGATCCCACTGCAGTGCTGGGTATGGCTCCAGCATCTCACTGGGATTCCTGTCCACGACATTCCCATCTCCTTGCATCCTAGAACTGTGCACCAGCTCCCACATATGAATTCACTGTGAGTGTGACATTAATACCAGAGGGTAAAGTCAAATGACATGCATTGAACTAATTAATATGGGCAATTTGGCAGGGCACTGTTGTTGGGTTGGACATTGATGTGTCCCACTCCACCTCCTGTGGTCACTGGCCACGCCAGCCAGCCATGGCAATGTGCAGCAAACACAGGCTGCTGGCACTGGGCAGGCACTCCTGGCTGCCAGCTCTGCCTTCACAGCGTGAGTCCCTAACACTGACCCCACACAGGGTTTGCTCACTGGGGAATGCTTCAGCTCCTCCACTGGGACAGGCTGTCCTGCATCAACCTGGACATCCCTGCATCCACCCAGCCAATTCCTGCATACTCCTGGGCATCCTCCCAGACATCTTTGTATCCTCCTGGCCACCCCTGCATCCCCACTGGCACCCCTGCCAGCCTCCTGGGCATCCCCTTGGGCATCCCTGCATCCACCCAGGCACTCTAAATCAGCAAAGAGCAAATCACCCCCAGTGCAAAAGCCTCACCTTCTCTGGGCTGCCACAGCCCCAGCAAGCCAGGGTTAACATCCCCAGCTCCTCTGGGGCTGGTGACATGTCCCAGCTGGTGGGGGGAGGCCGAGCCCCTGGGACCTGACCCCGCCTATTTCCCGTGTGAGCTTGGCAAGGTTCCCCACTAGGGATGCTCCAAGCACTGGGCCCTGGCTTGGCTGTGGCCTCCCTGGGGATGGAGAGAGGCTGTCCCAGGCTCCTGCAGCCCTGCCAAAAATCCTGGGCAGCACTTCCAAGCCAGGGAGCAGCAACTGCCCCAGGGCCAGGGGTTATTCAGACAGGGGGTTTATACCCTGTAGGATCAAGCTGGGATCACAGTGTCATTCTGCTGGGGTAGCAAGGTGGGGTCACAGGTTACTGACAGCTCCCAGTGCAGGGTGGCTCTGGTTCATCTGTCTCCTGCCTGGTAAACCATTACAAAATGAGCCAGACTTTGAGGGCAATGGGGACTTGAGAGCAATGCAGAGCTGGGAGAGGAGAGTGTCCCATGCTCACACATCCAGCCTGTGGCTCCTGGGAGTCCCAGCCATCTGCAGCAGGATGGATGTCCTTCACCCATTCACAGGGAGGGTCTGGGGTCTCGCTGAGGACACGATGCTGGTGCCAGCCCTGATGTGGAACAAGGACCCGTGACCTGGAAAAGGTTTCTGTCTGTGTTGAATGCTCCACCCCTGGAAGTGTTCAAGGACAGGTTGGATGGGACTTGGAATAAGAGGTCTAATGGAAGGTGTTCCTGCCCATGGCAGTGGGGTGGAACAAAATGATCCCTTTAAGGTCCCTTCAAACCCAAACCATTCCAGGATTCAATGGGGATGTGATGGAAACCTCCTCACCTCCAATATGGAGACACTGTCTATGCACAGATGAACTCACACCACCCACCACAGCATCACGTTTTTTTCCTGCTCACCCCTATCACAGCATTCCCACATGGGAGGATGCTCCAAGGCCAGGCAGCAGATATCCTCTTTATCTGCCAGCAAAGGAAACACTTTTACTCCCTTTCTAGCACTTTCTTTTTGCAGTAACCACAATTTCTCAACATCACTGCAGCTCTTCTAGAAAGCCTGTGTGGAAATTACAGTAAAAATATATTATTTAAATATAGTAGGCAGAAGTTTAACACAAGGCACTGACAGGTCAGAAAGCCCTGGCATCACCAGCTGCTGCTCATCCTCCCAAAACACACAGAGGGTGATGGTTTATAGGGTTACACCAGCCACAGGACCAACCCCAACCCCAGCCAAGTGCATTCACCACAATTTAGTTGCAGGGCTAAGAGGGATGTCCACTGCCAGGGCACCCAGGTGCTTGTCCACTCCTGCACGATGGATGGCAGCCAGTGGATGAGAACACTGCCACTGCCTTATCATGGGGGCAGGAAATAACACCCACGCAGGAGGGATCTCTGGAGGTCACCCAGAGTCGGCTCAGAAGTGCAAACTTGGCTTCCCTCTGGAAGCTCCTCCAGCTGGGCTCAGTGCTCATTAACAGATCTCTTGCTGCTTATCAACAGACCTGTGGCAGTGGGAGGAGCCCAGTCCTAGGCAGCAGTTGTGTCCTGGAAAAGCCATGGCATGAATGCCAGGCTGCAGCTCCCTTCCTGGGATCCATGCAAGGATGGTGTTGGGAGCTGGGCGGTGCTGGGGGCTGCTGAGCACCAACACTCAGTGCCACTGACGACCCCTCCTCACTGCTTTGGTGCCATCCAGGGGTGAAGTGGGGCAAAGACCCTCACCAAAGCCCTCCTCAAGCCTGTTAGGAAAGAGAGGGCAACAGAGCTGTGGGATGGGGATTGCTCACTTCACACACAGAGATTGCCCCACCAGCACGTCGAGTGAGTACAAGAGCTCTCAGCAAGTTTATGGCACTGAGGCCAGCGAACTGTTTGCTCTTCCCAGATTTCCGGGGGAGGAAGGAGAATGCAAAACTCTAGCCTGATGGGTTTTGCAATTGTTTGGAAAAATCCCCAGATTCAGAGGTGAGATAGTGCTCAAGGGAGCGCAGGGGCATCTGGGGACTTAAAGGACAGCCAAAAAAAACCTGCCCTGTCAAAACCTGCCTGCAGAGGTTCAGAGACCGGCCACGCCCTGTTCAAGCATCACCCAAGGGTACTAGAAAAATGCTGGAAAGTGGAGAAGATAGTATCAGCCTGGAGGCAAACAATGCAGCAGCAGCAAACAAAGCAGGAAGGTATTTCCAAGCACAAACACACTTCCCGGAGAGCATGAAAAAGCCATCTGTGACAGGTCGTGTTCAGGGAGAGGAAGCACCAAGGGTGTCATGGGGCAGGACAGGCTATTCAAGGCAGTGATGCTTGCACCAGAAACCTCTTGCTCATCATCTCTAAGCTGTTCCCAGCACAGGGAGCTGCTTAGCTGAGCCCAGCAAGGGTAGGACTCAGCTGCTCTCCCATGGCAGCTCATCCCCTGGCTGCCCCCAGCACAATCTTCCTCCAACGATGAGGGGACCCCAGCCCAGCTCCCTCCTGGCTGCTGCATCCTCTTCCAGTGCTCTGCAGGTCCAGGCATGATGCCCAGCAGGACAAACCTGGCACCAGGCATTCCCAGTTGAATTTTTTTACAGCCAGTTCCTTGGGAAAAATCCGACTGTTCATTTACTAATTTTAGGGCGGTGACTAATGGAGCTGAGTGCTACCTGGCACAAGAGGCACCGGGGAGACTTTGGCTGGTCATGCCAGGGGAACGACATCTGCATGGCTCCAAGGGTGCCAGCTCTGAATTTCGACTGAACTGGGTGGCTTGGGAGACTGACCTCACTCCACAGGCTGTAAATCCCAGTGCAGGAGGCTCCCAGTGAACTCGTTTGCTCATGCAAACCCCAGCCAGCACCCCAGCTTGTCAGGTGGGACATTCTGCAGCCCTTTCTGCCTCACAGAGCGCTGTGTGGAAAGGGCAGCATGGTTTATAACCTATATAATCCAGAAATCTGGTCTATAAACCCAGAACAGGATCCAGGCTGTTCACCTGTGATTTCACCACGGGTCATGGGATGATACAGGGAAACTACAGGGAAAAAATATCCAGAGCTTGGCTTAGGTAGAGAACAGAGCCTGAAATCCCAGGATCAACACACTTCTGCTGGGCACAGGACCTTCTTGCAACGCTCCCTCCCTCGGGAACGCAGTGTCCAGTCTCCCCTCCCCCCTCCCAGTGCCCCGTGCACCATGGCAGCAGTCCGGGCTGGCGATCCCGTTACAGCCAGCTCCTGCCCAGGGAGCACAGCACACGCCTGAAATTTGAGTTTGCTCCATTCGTCATGTCTCCAGGCTGTTTGTTCCCAAACAAACTCTTTAGTCACCGCCTAAAAATCCCATGACGGCGACAACATGGGACGCTGCTTCTTTGCTCCAAGAAAAATGAAAAGGGGAATAAACGGGAGGGGTTTTTTAGGTGTAGGCAAAGGTCTCAAAGTGATCCCCTCTCCCCTGGAAGGCCAGCAAGCTCAGTGTCGGGCACACTTAGCCGATTTTCCCCCTCCTGTTGCTCCATCTCTCCGCTCTAGCTCTGAGTGGAGCTCCCCAGCCACCCGGGGTTCCTGCCTCCCTTCCCTGCACTCCTGTAGTGCTGCAAGACGGAGATGCTAAGCTATTGCCAAGCTCTGCTGGGTCCCACGCTCCTGAGGAAGAAAACAAGCCTGTCCCCATCCTGAGAAGGATGCTCCGAGCATCGCGCCCGCAGGAGATATACCGGGAGGGTGCCCTGTCTCCTCCACTTCCCAGCCCGAGCCAGACTTGAGGACACCCAAACAAGACACGGTGCCTCGCTTCACAATCGGCCTCCTGCCTCCCTCCCAGCTGAAGGAAATTGCTCAGCATGTATTTCCGTACTGCTCTCCGGTGACAAAGCTGCCGCCGGACCGGTGAGATGAGGGGCTGGCGGCCCTCCGCCCCCACCATCACCTCCCCAAGTTCCAGGCGCCGCAGCAAGAGGGAACCCTGGAAGGGTCCCAGGCGGAGCCGGTGCGCTCCGCTCCTGGCTGCCGGCGTGGACGTGCGAGGCCGGAGGGGAACACGCTGCCTGCCTCAGCCCCGACCACGCGGGGATGGACGCCTGCCCTCATCCCGCTTCCCCCTGCCAGGGTTCCTGCCCGCTCTGAGCAGCACATCCTCTTCCTCCCGCCGACTCATTCGCGGCCGGCCGAGGCTGGCATCTCCCGCAGGGGCTCACAAATCCCGCCGTGACTCACACCGGGAGCGCTGCCTGGGACACCCCGTCCGATCCCTGGCCCCCCGGTCCCCTCTAGCCG
>VZRH01006114.1:25549-44086 GCA_013397555.1 Urocynchramus pylzowi | reverse complement strand
CGGGAGCAGACTCGCCCACCCCCGGGCAGGCAGGGGGGATGCGGCATCCCCGGCGGGCGCGGGGGCACCCGGGACGAGGGGTGTCACCGCAAGCCGGGACACGGGTCATGGGGACAAATCCGGCTGGTCGCCACTCTCAGCTGGATTGCGGAGGTCAGGGACCGCGGCACATCCTCCGTGCCCTGCCGTGGGATGATGTGCGCCGACAGGGTTAAGGCACCACCCGAAGGAAAAGGTGGGGGCCCGGGCTGTTTTTTCCTGCGAGGGATGGGTGGATAGATGGGTGGGCACAGAAGATGGAGGGATCATGAGAAGAGAAGCCCCAAAGGATGTCCCGTGTTCCCAAAGGCTGGCAGAGCACCTGCCGTTGGCAGGTCTGGAAGCCATTGTTCCCCCACAGCCCCGGGAAAGGCTCGGTGGTGCCAGTGCCAGGCAGGATGTGCCCCCAGCAGCCTGGGGATGGCAGGTGCCTGCAGTCTCCTCCGGTGGGTCACTCCAGATTGGGTTGGCCTTGGACTCTTGTGCTCCCCAGCACAGAACCACGCAGCCTGGGGAGGCTCTGCTGTGTGGGAAGGCACAGTGAGGATGGGTGTGAGCTGCGCAGGGCTGGGCTCCCCACCAGCATCCGGGCTGCTGGGGAGGGGACACCCGTGCGTGGGTGCCAAGCAGGGGTACCCAGAGGGCTGGTCCCCCACGGTGCCCCTGCCTGCTGTGCTGGGCCCAGGGGATGAGATCGTGACCTTGAGCCAGGTTTTCTCCTCAGGGACCCCACTGTGGGCACAGCCCCCATGGTGGGGGCACAGACACTCTCTGAGTTTGGAGTTGGATCAAGAAATGTGGGTTCAGAGTTTGGCAGGGGAATCTCTGATCAGCCAGGGATGTGCAGCAGCACTCATTACACAGGAGACAGCTACAGCTGTGACCACCAGCTGGCCTCTTCCTGTCCCAGCATCATTATGGATCTTCTGTTCCTCTCCTTCCTTGCCTTCTTGCGAGAAAGACCTAAAGCCTCGCGAGGAATGAATTAAAAGGTATAATGAGTTTAAAAATACAGCACTCTGCTGTAGCTGTGCCACCTCCAGCTGCCGAGTGCGTCCCTCCTACCTGCAGAAGATCAGAGAGAAAATTCCCTTCCCTGGCTGTTATTTTCTTCTCTCCAGCCTCTCCCTGGAGTTGCTCCCTGTGCAGGTTTCCATTGACATGCTCCCCTCAGCCACCCTGCATTTTGTGCGGGTGGGTGCAGGGGGGCCTATGCTGGGATCATTCCTAAACCCCTGGATCTGCCACATTCTTCCAGGCCTGAGGCTGGTGGCCTCTCTCCTCTCTGTCTGTGAGACACAGCCCTGATGGCTGATAGCTTCGAGCTGCCAGGCTTCCTGTATCCACCGGGTCCAATGGATCCTCAGAGCCTGGAGCCCATAGTGACACCCAGACCTGCAGGCACGGCTGCAGGCAGCACCCTGCCATGGGTGACCCTAGAGATGGCACCTGCAGTGCCCAGGGTGCACAGGAGTCCACAGAGAAGATGAACCAGGGGTGGAGGGTTTTGGGGAGCGGAGAGGGCAGTGCCAGCTGTGGCAGCCGTGGCTGCTGGGCGTGGGCTGGCGCAGAGGATCCGCAGTGGTTGGTGCTGGGCTGCCAGCTCACAGCCCTGTGACTGTCGGGGAGGAAGCGGCCCCGCGCCCGGGTGATGGGGAAATGACACTGTGGGCTCTGTTCTCAGAGGCAGTCACGATGCTGGGGTGACCCAAGCCAGCAAACACCCGGGGCAGGGAAAAACTGGCTTGGGTGTTGCCTTCCTGCACAGCGAGGCATCATCCGGGTTTTGCAGCCTTTTCCATCCACAGTCAGAGCACAGGATGGGGAGCACAGAGGTCACGAGCATTGCCCCAAACATTCTCCTTACACAAAGCTGCCCCACAGGCAGGAGTTTGCCAGCAGACAGACTGCAACCATCTCTCCTCGCACCATCACCTCTGTCCCCAGCTGCTCATGTCTTGGTTTAGGTGTTCTGCCATTTCCCGAGCTCTGGAGGAGCAGAGCAGATTTTGGCCCTGAGTTCTCTCAATGGCAAATCCTTTATTATGGATGCCTGAGTATGATTATGTCTCTGAAGTTAATTCACATGTGGCTAAGTTACTGTTGCTGTGGGAACCTTTAGTGCTGAAATCCTTGACTAGAGTGTATAAAATTAGAGCTTGTTCAGTCTGTCCCCACTGGCTGCTCTCTGTGACACAGGGGAGCTCATGTGCTGCCATTCCCTGGGGAGGCTGGCAGCTCTCCCCATCAGCCAGCAGATTTTTGGACAAGCATGATCTTTCCCATTGATGCTTTTCCATTATTTGACCAAGTGTCTGGCTTGGTGAAAGCAATCATAGAACCATAGAATGGTTTGTGGAAGGGATTTTAGAGATTATCTTTTTCCAACTACCCTTCCATGGGCAGAGACACCTTCCATTAGACCAAGTTGCTCAAAGCACCATCCAACCTGGCCTTGAACACTTCCATGGTGGATGACAGCCAGGACCCATGTCCCCACAGCATCCCTGCACGCTCTCCTGGGTTCCCCAGCCAGCCAGGACGGCTCCACAGCATGAGGAATGCAGAGAGCAGGGATCTTGGCAATGTTCCTGAGAATGCAGAAAGGGGCTGGACGCCTCGTTCCCTCCTTGAAAACTTCAGAGCTTTGTTCCCGTGGGTGGGAAGCGGCTTCGCAGCCTGCTGCAGGCGCTGAGCGAGCACCACCCGTCCACCGTGAAAGCAGCTTGTGTGGGGTGAACAGGGCTCTGCAGTGACTTGTGTGGTCATTTAGCAGGAATGTGGCCTGGATGAAGCCCAGCCAGCCTTTCCTCAGGCTGTGGGTCTGCTTGGAGGGCTGTAGTGTCCATATCACCACAGCCTCCAGGGCTGTATTGCAGCCCATAGCAGCGAGCAGAGCTGGCTGGGGCTGAGGGGGTGGCCCAGGCTCTGTGGCTGGGGTGTTCAGTGGCAGAGGCTTGGCCTGGGTGCTCTTTCCTATTGAGGTGCTTGGTGGTGGAGCTGCAGATCATGCTGCCCCTGTGCTCACTGCTCTGCCCCTGCTGGCTGCAGCAGTGCTCCTGCTGTATTATGGCAGGGAGCCAGTGCTGGGGCATGGATGGAGCTTACTGTGCCAAGCAGCAACCTCTTGAGGTCCTCAACTAAAGAAAAGGGGCCCTTAGCCTGCACATTGGGTGGTGGGCTCAAAGATGTCTCTCCTTGTGAACCAGATCTTTGTCACTGAATTATCTCTTCTAATTCAGAGCTCAGCTGTGGTGAAGGAAAGAAAATCACCTAAAAGGTGTTGGGAAAGGAGAAAGGAAGAACATCAGGAGGCCACAACCTCAGTTCTCTGGCTGTCCACGTCTCAGGGACACTGGGACCTGTCCCAGAAGGATAGAGCAGGACCAGGACAGGTTCAGAGGACAATGACAGGGGCATAGAGACACGGAAACCTATTGATGAAGTACTGCCTGTTCCTGGGCTCCTGTCCAGGTCTATGCCACTGGAGACAGCACCCTAGGCTAGGCAGACCTTATGGTCTGTCCATTGGGTTTCCAAAGGAGGGAAGCAGCTGAGTGACCCAGGGTTGGTGCATGGCCATAGCACAACTTTCCTTCTGGAGGGGTAGCTTGGCACAAGCAATGGGCAGCTTTAGTCCAGCTAAAGGGCTTTAGGGATTGGGTTTTGGGGTTGGCAGCAGGGCTGGGCTTGCAGCCAAGTGATGGCTCAGAGCCTACCCTGATGTCCCTTGTACCTGCTGGGTGCACAAGGACAGAAGTGGCTCTCAAGTGCCTGGAGGAACCCACTCCCCAGGAGATTTCTTCATCTGATGGCCAAGTATGCAACAGAGCTGGGCTGGATGTCACAACTGATGGCAGAACACAGTGATGGGGGGTCAAAATCACTGTGACCATCAATAGCCTTTCCCCAAGCAATGCCCTTTTGGAGGGGCAGCAAAAATACACCACCTTGTGCTGTGAGGAGAAACCCCCAGGGATGGGGGTTGCCTGCCTGGAAGCTGGGCTGATTTGAGGTTACATAGGACACCCTGACATGGGGGACAAGGGTGCCTGGAGGAATGCATCTCCTGTGCTGGCTGGTGTGGCACCCTGCTGGCTTGTGCCTGAGCACAGGCTCACTGCCACATTACTGATGGATGAATACCAGGGCATCCTCTGTTTGCTTTAGAAAACACATCCTGTTCAACGGCAGCTTAAGATTTGGTCCAAACCTTGCATGGAATAAACAGATTATCCAAGCATCTCTCAATCTGCAGCTCCCGAGTGCCTGTGTTTTTGCATGCAGGTAGGTTTGCTGGTGCTGAGGGAGGTTGTGCTCAGGCATGGCTTGTGCTGCAGTGGTTTGCATGCTGCTCAGGCTGCTTGCTCAGATGGATGCAAACAAGGTCACCCTGTCACCAGGGCTGAGCATCCTCATCTCCAAGTGGGGTAACATGTCCCGGTGTACCAGGATTTCTTCACTTGAACAGCAGCCAGCAGTGCTCGTGACACTGTGAACGTGCTCGCTGCCTGCTTTAAACCTTTAAGTGCAGATACCAGAAGCCAAGAAAAGTAAAATGCCTGGCTGATTGGCTTATTACACAGTGGCTGAGAGGGACAGGGAAATCCTAAAGAGTCAGGGACCTGAAATCCTGACCTGGGAGGTAGCTGGAAGGTGTTTTGTGCACATGTGGCCATGAAGCAGCCTTTCCATAGGTGCTCCCTTGTTCTCCTCCCACCCGTCATGCATCACCCAACCCTTCTGTGAAGCCTGTGGATTTGGGATGCTCTGTCCATGTGCCTGTTTGGCTGATGCTCTCATTTTTCTTCTAGTTTTCCACCTGTCAAGGAAGGTGACATCCGTCGTCCCGGAGAGCTGCCTTCTCATCCTGCTGGGGCTGGGCCTGGGGGGCATCGTGTTGGCCGTGGCAAAGAAAGCTGAGTACCAGCTGGAGCCCAACATGTTCTTCCTCTTCCTTCTGCCCCCCATTGTCCTGGACTCGGGGTACTTCATGCCCAGCCGGCTGTTCTTCGACAACATCGGTGCCATCCTCACCTACGCCGTGGTGGGCACGCTCTGGAACTCCTTCGCCACCGGCACCGCGCTCTGGGGGCTGCACCGGGCCGGGCTCATGGGTGCGTGTGCAGGGCTGCCCAGCTCGGACCACATCCCCAAAAAATAGGCTGGAGGTGCAAAGCAACCCCTGTTTCATAGCCCACTGCCTCTCCCTGCTGTGGATTCCTAGGAATTGCAGCACCAGCAGGGTCCTGACAGCCTGGGACTGGCGCTCTGGCAGGACGGCCAGGCGTGCAGGGCAGCCGGGCCCTGCTTGGCACTGGCTGACTCATGTCTTTGCTATTTCTGTCTGCCGACCTTGGCTAGCCTTGCTGGCTTTGCTGGCTCGCTGCCATGTTCCCTGTCCTTGGCTGGAGCCACTGGCCCTGGCTGGCCTGGGATGTGTTTTGAGCTCTCCTGAGCCCTGAGGAGCCACTTGATGCCTGGACCCGAGATGGGGCTGCTGAGGCACCTCTGGTGGTACCTGATGGAGGAGCAGTGATGCACCTGGGTGCCAACAGGGACATCCATTATGCTCCTCTCATGTTGCAGCAAGAAGGCACTGAGTCCCACTTTTCAGGGGCATCCTGGAGGTCTGGGAACACTTTTGGGCTCATCCCCTGCACTCCCAGTTGAGATGCTGCAGCCAAGTCACTGGGATCAGATGAGGGACAGGCTTGTTTCCACCTGGTGGGAGGGGCTCTGGTTTGCCTGACCTTGGTCCTTCTGTCCTAACAGATTCAGGTGTTGAAGCTGGGCTGATGGATTTCCTGCTCTTTGGCAGCCTGATTTCAGCTGTGGACCCTGTGGCAGTCCTGGCTGTCTTTGAAGAGGTCCATGTCAATGAGACCCTCTTCATCATTGTGTTTGGCGAGTCTCTCCTGAATGATGCTGTCACCGTGGTGAGTTGCAGCTTGGGGGACTCTAAGTTGAGCCCAACATGGTCCAATGTGCTGGAATTCCCCACAATGGGCAGAGAATGCAGGTGGTATCCCAGAGCTGGGGGCAGACCCGTGCCATGCTCTCTTGGCCTTTCCTCTCTCCTGGCCCTAGGAGACTTTGCCTGCTGAAATGAGCTGTTACCTGACAGGTTTGGGGTGGAAAATGCCTCTTCCACAGGACCCTTCCTGCCCCTCTCAAGGCAGGGCAATGCCCTGTGTTTCTCAAGGGATTTGCCTTCCCTGCAGGTGCTGTACAAGGTCTTCAACTCTTTTGTGGAGCTGGGCCCAGCACACATCCACGCCACAGACTACGTGAAGGGGGTAGGTGAGTAATTGCCACACCAGCCCCTCCACCTCCTCCTCTGTTGTGGAAGTGGAGGGGGGCAAGCACAGGAGCTGTTGTCCTGTGGGGTGGGCACTGAGCACCACAGCACTGTCACCTCCATGTGTCACATGCCGGCCATCAGCATAGAACTGCAGAATTGTGTGGGCTGGAAGGGACCTTAAAGACCATCTTTCCAAAGTTCCAACCCCCCCTGCCATGGACATGGATGCTTTCCACTAGACCAGGTTGCTCAGAGCTCCTCCCAACCTGGCCTTGAACACTTCCAGGGATGGGACAGCCAGTCTGTGCCAGGGCCTCATCACCCTCACAGGGAAGAATTTTTTCCTAATAACCAATCTAATCCTTCCCTTTGTCAGATTGAAGCCATTCCCCCTTGTCCTGTTATTCCATGTCCATGTCAAAAGTCCCTCTCCAGCTCTTTTGGAGTACTCTTCAGGTACTGGAAGGGCTTCTGAGGTCACCCCAGAGTCTTCTCCAGGCTGAACAACCCCCACTCTATCAGCCTCTCCCCACAGCAGAGGTGTTCCAGGGGATGCTTTGGGATCATCCAAAGCTTTGTGCTCCATGGGATACTTTGGAGGGGACCTGGGTGGGAGCATGGCGCTTGGCCAGCGCAGCATGGCATGGCTGTGGGGCACAGGAGCTGGGCCCACTTCCTTATGGTTCACATGAGACTTCTCCTCCCACCAGCCTCCTTCTTCCTGGTGAGCCTGGGGGGCACGGCCGTGGGGCTGCTCTTCGCCTTCCTGCTGGCCCTGATCACGCGGTTCACCAAGCGCGTGCGCATCATCGAGCCGCTCTTCGTCTTCCTCCTGGCCTACGTGGCCTACCTTGCTGCCGAGATGGTCTCGCTCTCCGCCATCCTGGCGTGAGTACCGCGGTGTCCCTCAGGGGAGCCCAGGAAATGGGGGTTGCAGTGCTGAGCAGCAAGAGGCAGTGAGTAGATCCACTCCTCGTCCTGCCATAGGGCCATGCCATCTCCTCCTGCCCCTCTGCAGAGTCACCTTCTGTGGGATCTGCTGCAAGAAGTACGTGGAAGCCAACATCTCCCAGAAATCCCGCACCACAGTCAAGTACACCATGAAGACGCTGGCCAGCAGCTCAGAGACCATCATCTTCATGTTTCTGGGCATCTCAGCTGTGGACACCTCCAAGTGGACATGGGACACAGCGCTGGTGCTGGGCACCCTCTTCTTTATCCTGCTCTTCAGAGCTGTGGGTCAGTCTGTCCTGCTGTGCATATGGCCAGTAGCATACAGCCCTTTTCATGCCAGAAAGGGATATTGCCCAGGAAAGGTTGGGGCACAAGGCCAGCCAAGGATCCTGGCTGGGATTTTGTGCTGTGCTGCCGGAGCAGGCAGGGTTCTCCCAGCATTCCAGGCTCTCCTCCTCCTTCTTCCCCAGGTGTTGTTCTCCAAACATACGTGCTCAACCGCTTCCGCCTCATCCCCCTGGACAGGATCGACCAGGTGGTCATGTCATATGGTGGCCTCCGTGGGGCCGTGGCCTTCGCCCTGGTCATCCTGCTGGACAGGGAAAAGGTGAAAGCCAAGGACTACTTTGTGGCAACGACCATCGTGGTGGTGTTCTTCACTGTCATTGTGCAGGTGAGGATGGGCACTGTGCCCTCCTCCAGTGCTGCTTTCTTGCCCCAGAACTGGCCTGGGGATGTGTGCTTTGGGAAGGTATCTTTTTTCGAGTGACCTTTGGTCCTCGGTGCTTTCTGGCACCCCATCCATCAGCAGGTGTGCAGGACCGCTATGGGGACTGTTGTGATGGTGGGGCCATGGCTCACCTTCTTTTCCCACTGGCATTTTGTTCTGGGACTGGCTCCAGGAGCTCCAAGAGTGCATGCCAGTCCAGGCTGCTCTCTTTACAAAGCTGCTGATGGGCCCCGGCTCCGGCGTTCAGCGCCCTGGGAAGGGAGGCCATGGGGAGGATGAATATGAGTCTAGGGGAAGGATGATTGAGGGTGCACACCATGGCACAGGGGTCGGGTTGATAGGGGCATGCGTGGCTGGCACAGCCACTGTCCCCAGTCACTTCATGCTGCTTCTGCTCCCCAAACCCCAGCCATGCACCCTCTCGCCCTCCCAGTCTTTCCCTTGCCTTCTCCTGCCATTCTAGGGCCTCACCATCAAACCCCTGGTGACGTGGCTGAAGGTGAAGCGTAGTGACCACCACAAACCCACGCTGAACGAGGAGCTGCATGAGCACGTAAGTGATAGTGCCAGAAGCTGCCTGGCTCCCCTCACATGTGGGGCTGGGCAAGGACCATGTATGACCTTGGCATCCCCGGGGCACCCCCAGCCTTGCCACCACTCACCCTCTTCCCCCCACTCAAGGCCTTTGACCACATCTTGGCAGCAGTGGAGGACATCGTGGGGCACCATGGCTACCACTACTGGCGGGACAAGTGAGTGTCTTCGACAGGATCCTCTGCTGACTGTTAGTGAATGGGAGATGCATGCCAGCCACAGGGACATCTTGGGGTTCTCACAGGAGGACACCCCTGCTGTGGACAGGGCAGCAGGACCAGGAAGCCTGTATGTCTGTCCATCAGTCTGGATAGGTACCATCAGATTGCTGTGGTGCAGCAGACCAAGATCACAAAAGCATCCCAGACAGAGGTCAGGTTGGGGATGCTGTGGAGCTGACATTGCTTGCCAAGAACTTGGGGCATCCATGTTGGTGGCAATGGCCCTCTGCCTCCTCATGGATGAAACTGCGCTGGGCACCGAGGAGGGAACAGCCCTGTTCCTGCCTGGGCAGTGTTTATCTGCAGCACAGGGACAGGAAAAGGATGCAAAAAGCCTGTTTCCTGCAGGGGAAGTGCTCCAGCAGGGTGGCCCCAGTCCTACTCCCACTGCCTCTCACAGACCTGACAGTGTCTGGCTTCCCCTTGGGCAGGCTGAAGGGTCACCATGTCCCCTCCCCTCCTGCTCTCCCTGGTAGTGTGTCCCTGTGCACAGCCAGGTCCTGCGTGCCCTTGGGACACTCAGCCTTGTGTGGGTAGATATCCCTGGCCGTGGTACCCCATGGGAGCTAAACTGCCTGTGTCTCATGGCAGGTGGGAGCAGTTTGACAAGAAATACCTGAGCCAGCTCCTGATGCGGAAATCTGCCTACAGGCTGCGGGATGAGATCTGGGATGTTTACTACAAGCTGAACATCCGTGATGCTATCAGCTTTGTCGATCAGGTACAGGCAGTAGTGGTGTCCAGGCGGCAGAATGGCCCTGGCAGGAGAGGTTCCCCTCATGTGCAGCTCTGGCCAGGAAGTGGGGACCTGCCCATCCCAGCTGGGTCCTTGCTGTCCTGATGCCAGCCTCGTCCTCCCACCTCCCAGGGTGGCCACGTGCACTCGGCTGCCAAGCTGGCGCTGCCCTCCATGCCCAGCCGCACGTCCATGTCGGAGTCATCAGTCACAAACCTCCTGTGAGTACAACCATCCCTCTGAGCTCCTGCACAGACCTCGCTGGACCTCACAGCCGCCCTCTGCCCTGGGGGCGGGTCGCACCAGGGCCGGCAGGGGCTGGCGTGGAGCCCAGCCCGTCCATCTCCATCTCCCCGCAGGAGGGAGAGCGGGAGCGGGGCGTGCCTGGACCTGCAGGTGATCGACACGGTGCGGAGCCGCCGGGACAAGGAGGACGCTGCCATGCACCACGTGCTGCGGGGGAGCCTCTACAAGCCCCGGCGGCGGGTGAGCACTCCCGGCGTGCGGCTGACCCCGAGGGGAGCAGCACCGCAGGAGGAGCAGGGATGGACCATGCTCCGCGGGGCCAGCTGCTCACCCTGTGTCTCTTTGCCTCTCCCTCGGCCAGTACAAGGCCAGCTACAGCCGTCACTTCATCTCTCCAGATAAACAAGAGCGCCAAGATAAAGAAATCTTCCGGCAGAACATGAAGAGGCGTCTGGAGACCTTCAAGTCCACAAAGCACAATGTCTGCTCCTCCAAGAGCAAGGCCAGGCTGAAGGAAAAAGGCAGGAAAAAGGCAAGTCCTCCCCAAGCTCCTGTTCTTTTCCTAGCTCTGAGATTTGGCCACCCCAGGATGCAGTAAGAGAGGTCCTTTTGGGGTGTAGGTGAAGTGTTGCAGGGCATCAGCAGCTCCAGAGCCAGAGGGGAAAGCGGCTCATCTCTTCTCAGTCCTGTTGATGCTGCATGTGAGCATGCTGGTGTTGTGTGTCCATGTGTCCCCAGCCTGCCATCAGTGCTGTGGGGTGGCTCTTCACTGAGCAAAGCCCTGCAGGAGCCCCAGGTTCGCTTTGCAGGAGCACTCAGCATACAGCAGCCTCAGTGTTGGTGCAGATCCGGGCTGCACCTCAAATTGAGCCTTAGGCATCTTCTTTTTTTGGAGGCTTTTGAAGCCATTGCAGCTGAGCAGTTCCTTGTGTTCCTTCATGGTTCCAGTTCAGGGACCATGAAGATGCAAAGCCTAAAGACTAGAGACCATCTGCCATGTAGCCAGGGTGGGAATCTGCATGCCCAATGTTGGCTGGCTAGCAGGACCACCTCTTGGGTTTAGGGCTTTGCACAGGGCAGGTCCCAGCCAGTTCCTCTTCTTTCACAGAAGAACATCTCTCTGACCAAAGAGACACCCAATGGGAAGACTCACAGAAACGTGCCCTGGCAGGATGCAGGTAAGGCCAGGGGCAGGTGAGGATGGCAGGTCCAGGCAAGGGGACCTGGTGGTGTGGGATGGGAGCACCTGTTGTGCCTGCCCACTGCCAGCTTGGTGGGATTGACAGCACCCAGGGTTGCACTAGCACCAAACCAAGCTCCTCCATCTGCCTGCAGCTCCTGTCCTGGTGATGGTCAGCTCAGAGGAGGAGGAGAGCGATAGCTCGGAGACGGAGAAAGAGGACGATGAGGGGATTGTGTTCGTTGCTCGAGCCACTGATGAGGTCCTGCAGGGAAAGACAACTCCTGGTAGGCACCAATGCTCCATGCTGGGGCAGCTGCCATTGGGTAGCTTATCCTTCCTCTGCCTGTGGAGCAAAGCTGCCATGGCCTGGGCAAAATCCAAGTCCACAGAGCATGAATGGGAGAATCACTGTCCTCTGGAGGCACGGCAGAGCCTCCCTGTGTGCTGCATCCTTGGGCCAGCACATGGTGTGGTTCTTGGGGTTGTCCTGCATAGGGCAAGGAGTTGGACTCCATAATCCTTGTGGGCCCTTTCCAACTCAGGATATTCTAGAGTTCTATGGCCATTTGGTAGTGGTTGGTTCTGCAATGTTTGCAGGGTCCAAGGAGAGACTGAGAGCTGTGCAAGCTCCCTCTCACTGTCCCTCCATCTGCATCTCCAGGCAGCCTGGATGTCTGCCCCAGCCCCTGCATCATCCCTCCATCGCCAACCTTGGCAGAGAAGGAGCTGCCATGGAAAGGAGACCAGGCTGATCTGGCTGTTTATGTCTCCTCGGAGACCACCAAAATTGTGCCAGTGGATATGCAGAAGGCGTGGAACCAAAGCATCTCCTCCCTGGAGAGCATCGCTTCCCCCCCAGGCATCGAGAGCGGACCTCAGCACAGGAGATTTGCCTGCCCTGTGCTGGAGGAGCAACCCCAGTCTGCAAGCCAGGCAATGCCAGAGCAGAGCTCCTGCTTCCAGTTCCCCAGCCATGTCTCCAAGAGCGGCCGGTCGCAGAGTGACAGCAGCCCGGACGGTCCTGAGCAGCAGGAGCTGCAGCCTTTGATGGCCACAGAGGAGCAGGGCAGGATGCCACCCTCTGCAGAGCCCAGGTGGCTGATGTTCAGCAGAGCAAGCCACCTCTGAGGCACCCTGTGGAATGGGAAGGGGCTGAGAGCTGCAGACAGGCTATGACCTGGTGACTGCTCTGTCTTGCACTGCAAAGCTTGTGTGTGTCTCCATAAACTCCAGGAGTGGCAGGAGAACCCAGTACTCCTCCTGGAGCTGTTCTCCAGGATGTGCTTTGCCCATGCACCTGCTGATGCAAACCTGTTCAATAATTGGTCTCTGTGCTGCAACAGCAGGTACCAGCCCCTGTCCGCCCAGGGAGGCTCATTCTTCCTCTCTGGTCCCTACACATCTCTGCAGCTGGGAGGTTAGAGATACTTCTCCCAGGGCTGGGATCCCGAACAGACTCGATCCTGTCATGGCTGTACTGCCCTGAGGTGGTGGCTGCTGGAAAATGGGCTGTGGCTGCTCACAGGTGTAAGAGCATGAGCTGGTCTCCAGGCTGGCTGTGAGCAGGAGACCTCTGGGAAAAGGGCTGAGAGCAGTGCTGGTGCACAAGAGCCCGCCCACACCCAGTGACCAAGCCATTGACTTCAAGGTGGCCACTGCTGGTTCCTCACAGCATGCATGGAGCTCAGCCAGGAGCTCAGAGATAGGCTCCTTGCCACGACAGCCCTGTGTTCCCCGGGTTATGGAGGCACCACAGAGGCAAGGCCATGGCTTTCTCAGGACTGGGAGCAGCGCTCCTGGGGTTTGGCTCCACCAGGAGCTGGGCTAGCGAACCTGTACGCACAGGGACTCCTCTAACAGCCAACCTGCTGTGCCAGCCTCGCACCTGTCACCTGGATGTGTCCCCAAGAGCTGCAGTGTTCAGCTTTCTGGCTTTACTGGGAGGCAGCTGCCCTGCACAGCATCCTTGGTGTTCATTCTGCCCACGTCTGAGTCTCCCAATTGCCTGGGGTGCATCAGCTGGGAGGACTGGTCGTGGTGCAAGGAGCGGAGTGAGCAGCAGGTGTGAATGTACATCAGGAACAGGGTGATGGGTGTGACCAGTCTGCATCTTCAAAGGTCTGTCCCCAACACCTGCATCCCAGCCACCCCTGTTCCCTCCTCAGAGGGTGATGGGAGCTGGTGGTACACACAATGAATTATTCCTGGTGTGGCCCCAAAGGCCAAGAATTGTACCCCAAGAACTGCTCAGCACACAAAAGAGCACAATGGCTGGGCACCAGCAGAGCAGGAGGGTTGGGGGTCTCTCCCCTTTGGGAAAAATGAGACTTGGACTGTTTATGCTCCAAAGCAGATAAAAGCCTGCCTTTTCCAGTTCTGTGGGTGTGCTGAGACAGCAGGTGCCAAGGGGACACTTGGATGCACTGGGTGGGTGAGTCCAATGTGGAGCAGGTGAGTTAGTGGGACCCTCAGCCCTGTCAGCAGGGCTCAGCAGAGACCCTTCAGCTCTGTACCTGTTCCACCAGATGAGCATGAGGTTTTTAAAAAGTTTTTATATAGTTTTGCATTTCTGGTATGACTTATTCTAGTTTTGATTTCTGATATTGGGCCATACTAAATCTCTAGCTGGGTCAGTGTTTTCTGTAGCCATGGGCACCACAAATGACTCAAGACTTAATATATTATTTGCAAGGATATTGTTATAATGTGAAAATATATGCAGAGTATTTTGTAATGTTCAATAAACTGGAGTTGGAGCAGATGTTGTGGTCTGGTCTGTCTGTTGTCTTGGGAACCTCTGCCCATCCTGGTTCGGTTCTCTTTTGCAGGCACCATGTCCTTGTGCCTCTCCATTCTTCTCCACCCAAGGCCCCAACCCCCCTCTCTTGGTGTGCCTTACTGGATTTCCTGGTTTCCATAAAGTTTGTGGAAAATGTGAAATTCTTTCCAAAGAGATGTGTGCCTGCAGCCGTTGTTAGGCCGTGTGGAGGGAGCAGCCAGCAAGAGACCAGTCCCTTCTGCCCAGAGCTGTGGCTGCACAGCCACCAGCGTGCTGGGAGCCCACATCTTCCCATGTCCTCTCTCTTTGCCAAAAATATATTTTAAAGGGGTCTGTTTCAGGGTATTCTGGGTCACAGGAGCCTCCTTGCATCGGTGTGTGCTGGTTTTGCTCTTCCCCTTGATCTCCTGGTCTCTGCTTTTCCTGAAGGAAAGTAAATGTGGCTTACTTGACTCACGAGGTAGGTGTTTGGCTTGCATTGAACCTGGCATCCACCATCAACCCCTGGTCCTTTTTGGCAGGGTCAAATTTAGGTTCTAGCCCTGTTAGCTTTGTTCTGGCCCCCATGGAAGCTCTTGGTCCTTGTGACATTCCCCATCTGCCTTGCATCCCCCCAACAACACTGCTGGCTGAGCTGTGCTCTGCGTGCTGGACCTCAGGGCCAGCATGGCCTGCAGCCACAATTGCCTTGGCAGTGCACCAGGCTGTGTGGGCCAGGTTGTTTCCTGGAAGAGGTGGGTCTGCATCCTTCAGGTCCTCAGAGGAGGGAAAGCAGACCTCTCAGCTTCAGGAAATGCTGGGGCTGGTTGCTGCTCTCTCATCCAGACATCTGAAACTAGCAGCTAATGTGTGTGCAGGTTCTCCATGCCAGCAGCTGGGAGCCCCTTCTTCCCACCCTCAACCCCACCCTTGTTGTGAGCAGGGATGGTGGCTCCTGGCTGGTTTTTACTCTTGTACTTCACTCTCTGTATTTCACCTTAGAGTGTCCTGCCTGCACAGGACTGTTCTGATCCTTCCAGCATAGCAGAGAGGCGTCTCTTTCTGCCTAAAAATACTAAAGTGCTTCAGTGGAAAAACATGAGAAGTGGGCCAAACCACGAATGCATGTGCCCAAACTTCTGCTTCTCCAGGACAGAGTAAGGCACAGCCACAGGAGCTGCTTGTCAGACTCTAACCCAGAACATACAACCCTCCAACTGTGACTGGAAGCAACCCCATCCCAGGGCAGACTATCACAGACCTATCATCTTGCACCCAGGCTTCTGTTTAGAGCCTGCCATTAAACCCGCACATTTTTTCCACAGGCATTTGCTTTCTCCAGTACTCAGCTCCTCCAGCTCCTCTGTGGTAGCAAAACTTGTGAAGTCAGCAGGGGATGTAAGGCAGATCTGACATCAGCTGTGTGGAAGAGCTGTGGGCAACGGATTGGTGTTGGCCATCTTACAAGTGAGTCTTAAAATCAACACATCACTTTAGCACAATGCACACTGGAGGTAAATTTCAGACTGGAAGGGGCTTGGAAAGCCCAAGGTCCAATCCCAGCTCCATGCAGGGCTCGTAGCAAAGCTAGACCAAGTACCTCAGAACCCTGTCCCACTGGATTTGGAATGTCCCTGAGGATGGAGATGTCAACAGTCCCTGTCCCAGAACCACACACAGCCACACCAGTCTTGCACAGAATGAATCTCTCCTTATGCTCAGTAAATATTTCCCCTGGGGCAGGTTGTCCTTGTTGCCTCTTGTTCTTCCAAGTGCTTCTCTGGGAAGAGTTGGGCTGTGGTTTCTGTGTGTCACCTTGTTGGTAGCTCCCCTCTGCCATATCTTCTTAAAGCTGGTTCTCTCTGACATATATATGTGCGTATATATATATAGTCTTTTGGGAAGCCCCAGATTGGAACTAGCACCCAGTTGTGTCTCACAGGTACAAAGTTCAAGAAATAATAATTTTCTTGAACCTGCCAGCTTCATATTCTCCACTGCAGCAAGGGTGCTGTTGACTCACATGTGTAGTTGCTGATTCTGCTCTGTTTCTGGAGCACTTCTGACACCCTCTTGGGAGGTTTTCACACTGCTCTACACAGGCAGAAGCAGGGGGAAGTGAGTGAATAGGAGCCAGCTCCTCACCTCTCACTCACACAAAGCGTGGCAGAGGCTCTGGCCATGCTCATGTTTTCCTGGAGAGCAGCAGGAAGGCAATTGCAGAAGAATTCAGGAGAGATGTTCAGTCTGATTGTATCTGGTACAAATAATTTGGAGACACATTAGTCTGTTCCTTGCTCCTGCCTCCTCAGGTCCATCTGTCCAGCCATCCATCCCACCTGCGATCAGACCGAACACCTCCCCCGAATTCTGCGTTTTCCGTCCAGCCTTTCGCGCCTGAAGCAGCCATCCCTGCCCCCTGCTTCCACTGGAAGCCTCCTCTGCCTGCTGGCAAAGGGAATAATTCGTTTTCCCCCTGCCATTACCTCCGGAGGGGGATGCCAGCCCGGACCCAGGTCTGCCCCAGGTGTGCAGAAGCTGCTCGGCTGGCGGGATGCGAGCGGCCCGGGGCTGCGCCGCCATCAGTCGCAGCCGGGGCGGATAATGAGGAACAGATTGGCGCTGGGCAGTGGCTCCCGTGCTGCGTTCCAGGGCAGAGCGGCCGGGATGGGAGAGCCTTTGAGCTCCGCGCTGCACCCCTCCGGCTGGCTGGAGCCAGCCCGCGGCTCCCCGGGCTGTCCCCGCCGGCTGCCCGCAGCGAGCGGCCCGGGCTCCCCGCGGGGCTGGGACCGTCCCCAGCGGCTGTGCCGCCCGTCGGGCTGCAGGGCGCCTTTCCCCGGGCGGCTGTGCAAGGGAGCAGGCTGCAGCGAGGACTGCCAGAGGACAGGCGAGAGCAGAGGGATCTCTAGGTCAGCAGGAGCTGGGCGGGGTGATCCACACCTTCCTTCGTGGCTCAGACTTCCTTGCTTTTCCCTGGAGGAGCAAACAAAACTGTAGGAATCCCTGAGGACTGTGTGATGAGGTTTCTGCTCCTGGGGATTTCTGCAGAACAGCCAGAGTGGAAGCAAAAGTGGTGGTGCTTTGATTTTATGAGTCCCCAGATCCAAGAGCTGTGATCTTCCCTGCAGCCAGAGACAGCTGCTCCTCATAGCCTCTTGGAAGGCAAGGATCCCTGAAGAAGCCACCTGGGCTCCTCTCATCTCATCTTCTCCTGGCAGCTGTGCCCACACATCCAGGCTGTCCTGAAGGTAAATGAAATGTGTTGGTGGGTTAGCTGGAGAGGGAGGGAGGGTGCTGAGGACACTGTGGGGAGGTGACCACCAGCCCAGTTGGTCTGGTCTACATCAGACCACAGGTCATCCCAGGAAGAAGGGTTTGGAAAGGCCACAGGGTACTGGTAGAGACCAAACTCTGCAGCAGCTGTGCTGTACCTGTGCTTTCCTCTGTCACAGCAATGCGGGGCAAGCCCTGCCTGCACACAAGCTTTGCCTCCTGAAGCCCAGCTAAGCCCACACTGTTGGAGAGCCATTTAAAGCCTTGCTTTGGCTCCTTGGCTGGCTGGGGGGCAGTTGGCTTCTGGCTGTACACCCACCTGAGGCCTCACCATGTTTGGCTCTCTGGCAGTTTAGGGTCTCTGAGTTTCTCAGAGGCAGCTGGATGAGCTGTGGACTCAGAGCCCTAAGAGCCCTCCTGTAGGCATGGCTGCTGCTGGGACCATGGGAGTATCACTTGTGCAGGAGTTATCTCCTCCAGATTTCTCCTGGACAATTGGGTCCTTTCTGCTCCCTCAGAAATCCCAGCCTCCCAAGGCCCAGGATATTCTCTTCTCTACCACATATGTGCATGTAGATACACCTATTTTCATACCCTCTTCTATTTGTGGAGAAAGCTGGCAAAAGCTTCAGAAAAGTACCCAGAAAGACAGAGAAAGAAATAAAAAAGAAACAACTATGAAGGTCAGTAAGCTCTCCCACATGGTGTGGGGCTGGCTGATGGGGGCTGGTCAGTGAAGGAGAATAAGCCACATGTGCTGGGATGGAAGGGCTGTGGGAAACACAGCAAACAGGTGGGACAGGTTGCTGCCGGGGAGTTAATCCATGATCCCTGCTAGGTTCACCCCGATCTTTGCCTTATTCTGCTAGTGAACAGATAGAACTGTTAAAAATGTTTAACTTTTTTCTTTTTCCTTAGTAAAAATAGCTTTAAAAGCAAACAGGAAATTACAGGCTGAGGAGTGCAATGAAGAGGGGAAAAAGTCAGGCAGCTACCTCGCTGTGCTTGGATTTGTCTATAAATACAGCTCCACGTGGGGTGTCGCTTGCCCAAAGGCAACCAAACCGCCCCCAAACCGGTGGGGATGGGGGTGTAGGGGAGCATCGCCCCTCCTGCGAGGGTGACGCACCGAGAGTCGGAAGAGGGGCCGGCGCTGCCTGAGTACCGAGCTCGGCTGGCGCGGGGCGCGGAGCTCGGTGCGCGGAGCTCGGAGCTCTGTGCGCGGTACGCGGAGCTTGGAGCTCGGCACGCGGAGCTCGGTACGCGGAGCTCGGAGCGCGGAACTCGGAGCTCGGTACGCGGAACTCGGAGCTCGGTGCGCGGAGCTCGGTGCGCGGTACGCGGAGCTCTGTGCGCGGAGCTCGGTGCGCGGTACGCGGAGCTCGGTGCGTGGAACTCGGAACTCGGTACGCGGAGCTCGGCACGCGGAGCTCAGTACGCGGTGCGCGGAGCTCGGTGCGCGGTGCGCGGAGCTCGGTGCGCGGTGCGCGGAGCTCGGT
>VZRH01006114.1:0-25509 GCA_013397555.1 Urocynchramus pylzowi | reverse complement strand
GGCCTCGCCCCGGCCCGCCCGCCAAGATGGCGCCGCGCCCCCTCAGGGAGCCTCCGGCGGGGCGGGTGCGGCGCAGCGCGGCTCAAAGGCCCCCGGGTTCCGTGACGGGGCAGTCTTAAGGGAAAGGACAATATACGTGTGGTAGTTTCAGGCCTCCTTTGGTGTGCCAGCCCCAGCTGCACAGCTCCCTCCCGCTCTCCTGATGGCGGGTGTGATATCCAGGTTCAGTTACCAGCTCACTCTTTCTCAGACACCTTCATCTCACCCGGCAGCAAACACAGGCAGGGGCTGCAAAATTTGACCAAAACCAAAGCCTTCTTTTACTGTGAGGGTGGTGAGACACTGGAACATGTTGCCTAGGGAGGTTGTATTTGTTCCAGCCCTGGAAGTGTCTAAAGCCAGGTTGGATAAAGCCCTGAGCAGTCTGGTCCAGTGGGAGGTGTCCCTGCTTATGGCAGGAGGGTTTGGGACAGAATGATCTTTAAGGTCCATTCCAGCTTCTTAACATTGTATGATTCTATAAAGGAGAAAAAGCAGCAAAGAACACACACTTGAACCTGGGTGTTTCTGTGTTGGGGAGGAAGGTCTTGACCCACTTGTCCCTCCTCCCACCAAGCTCTTCCAAAGGCTCATGGCCCAGTCTAGCAGTCCTGTTTGAACCCCAGAGGGGTCTAAGCCTCCTCCAACCTTCCGTGCTTGCTCTGTAGCTGGCCTTACCCTGTCTCGATTTGGGAGCAGAGATTCCTGTGCAAGGAGGAAGAGAGCAGCAACGTGATGGAAGAAGAGCAAGTGAGAGGGGGAGAGGACAGATTGCTGTCAGGAGGCAGGAGCCCTCCGCCCTGCCTGTCTGAAGGGGAAGCTGCTCATCTCCTTCAGGAGGCACATTGTTATTGCTGCTGATGACATGGAATCACACCGTTTCCTGCTGGTGCTCTCCAGCCCTGGTGCCAGGGAGGGGAGGTGCCCACCCCAGCTGGATCCAGCTCACAGCATGTCAGTCATGTGCTGCTTCCTGGTGCTTCCTCTGCCTCCAGCCCACACTGGGAACAAAGGGTCCCTGGTACAGCAGCTGTGATCCACATCACACCACCTCCTCACTGTGCCCTGTGTCCCACCTGCTCTGTGTTCCTGCCTGGCATCCTTGCTGTAGGCATTCCCTCAGGTTCACTCCTCTAATTGCCAGCTGTGGATGTTCCATGGCAGACTGCTCCTATCCCTGTCAAACCAGCCCTTCCCACTGGCATATAAGGAGCCTTCTCAGTCAGCAGAGTTGGCTCTAGACTAGCCTGGGGAGAAGACCCTGACCCCAAACTGCTCTTTGCCCACTGCAGAGTGACTTGAACATCAGCCTGAAGCCTTGCAGAGCTGTGGAGGACTGAGGTCTTTCCCCTTTGCTGCCAGCTGGACAAGGCTAGAGGGGGACAAAGCAGGTCTCTTCTGTATCTGGGAGAACTGTCAGACCCGAGCAGGTTGTCATTCCCCCGTTGGAAATACCAGTTGGATTAAGGGTACTTTGCGAAGCACCTGGAGGAATCAGAGTAGGATTGCTTGAGTTCAGTGGGAAACACAGCCCAGCTGTGACAGGCACCATGACAGCTGGTCCCAGGGAACGCCCATGCAGCTCTACAAGGCACTGACTGGACCTGGAGATGCATCTTGGGGCTATTGCTCTGCCCCAGGGAGTGCTGAGCTAACTCAGCTGCTCCCCTGCCTGCCTGCCTGCTCTGGAGAAGCAAACTGTAGGCAGGTGAGAGCTTTCCTTCTCTCTGGAGACATTCTGCCATGGGAGAATGGTCTGCAAGATCTGTCGGGATCTGCTGGGTAGAAGCTCTGCAAATGCTGGCTGTAAGTGTAGGGTTTGGGAGGGTTGGAGGGGCTGGATGGGAGCTTGGCAGAGTGTGCACCCAGGGGAGTAGTTCTGGGGATCAAAGTTCCTGGATCAGAGTCCCTGACTCCAGGACCTGGGAGCTACAAAATCCCTGGCCCTGGCTCTGCAAACTGTGGAGCCAGTGGTTGGAGAGGGGGTCCTTGCTTCCCTGGTTAGAGCTGCCAGCCCTGCCTCCTAGCAGGGCATAGTTGGATTTAGGTTGGTTTTGGGAAGAGAAGGGATGGGTCTCCAGATCAGAAGTGTGTCCCTGTCCCAGCCCTTTCTGGTAATGGTTGGTGCTCAGTGGCATCCTCCAAGGGATGTACCCACTTCTCTTGGTGCAGGCTGGGCAGGTGTCTCATGGGTGCTGGTTGCTCAGGCATGAGCTGGGCACAGAGCAGGGACACAGGTGGGGGGCTGCTGGTGGTGTGGAGCCATGATGGGGAGTGTCTGTCTGTCACCACAACACTTAACTCTGCCAAGCAGACCTGGAAAGAGGAGCAGGCCCTGGCAGCTGTGACTGAGGATGGAATCTGCAGCAGTGTGTGCCCTGTGTCCCACGACCCCCCTGTCTGCGGGAGAGGGGCCGGGGCAGGAAGGGCGTGGGTGCCCACTGGCACGTCTAGCTCAGAGCTGAGCGTGCTGTCTCAGAGAGTACAGTAAACATGTGCTGTGGGGCTAAATGGCATGCAACATCACTGCCAGCAGGGAAGGTAAACAGATGACTCTTCTGTGCTATTAAATACGTGGGATCTGGAGAGAGATGGGTCGCTTTTAGGCTGCTCTTCAGAAAAAGCTGATCTGTTCTTCTGTTCAGAGACTGTGGTGAGTTTTGAAGCAGCAGTCCTGAAACCACAGCTGGATTTCTAAGCCAAGAGCACTTTGTTCTCAGGAAAGGCAGGCCATGCCTAAACTCTTGGGAGGCAGACAAGTAGCTCCTCTTAGACCATTTAAGCTCTCTTGACTCCACATTTATAGAGGTGTGTCCCTGCCTGGCTCTGTGTCCCACAGGCTCTTGTGGGGGGTTGGGATATTTTCTCCAGTACGGTCACATCTTGCCAACCAGTGCACCTGCCTAGAACTCAAAGCACCAGAATGCTGAGACCCAAGAGGGGAGTCCAGTGCAGTGGGGAAACACCCTCAGGGTGTGGGTGCACTGGGGTGGTGTCTGATTGGGCAGGAGGCCAGGTTTCCATCCAAGCCCTCCTGCTACCTGTGCTGGCTGCGTTCATGACTTCAAGGAGAAGTCTCTGGAGGCTGTTGTAGCAGCATCAGCTCAAGAGTGGTGTGCAACACGGCCACTTCATAAGGCCTGGGGGCATCTCTCTATGTCCCCTCCCTGGCCCAAAGTTAAAAGAGCCCAAAGCTGCTCAGACTGAGATGGATGTCTTGGATGAGTGCAGAAGCAGGAGTTTGTCCTGTGGACTCTGGCAGTGATTGATGCCAGCTAAGCCAAAACCCTGGGCACTTGGGGGTGCCCGGAGCTAGTCTAACCAGCAAGTACCCTGCATGGATTGAGTCTAGCTGGCTTGTCTGGGAAGACACTGTGTGTCATCAAGGTGTGCCTTTGTATCTGGGCAGAGGCTGTAAAGCTGACATTGCCCTGCTTGCACTGCTTCTCTGTGGCACTGCACACTATGAGCTTTGACTTAGAATCATAGAATGGTTTGGTTTGTAAGGGACTTCAAAATTCCAACCCCCCTGCTACAGGCAGGAATGCCACCCACAAAACCAGGTTGCTCAAAGCCCTGTCCAGCTGTGCCTTGAACACTTCTAGGGATGAGGCATCCACAGCTTTTCTGGGCAACATGAGCCAGTGCCTCACTGTCCTTTGAGTACAGAATTTCTTCCTAACACTTAATCTAAATCTCTCCTCTTTTAGTTTAAAACCACTCCCCCTTGTCCTATCACTCTCTGCCTGCATAGAAACTTCTCTCTTTTTTGTAAGCTTCCTTTAAGTACTGGAAGGGGCTCTAAGATCTCGCCAAAGCCTTCTCTGATGCAGGCTGAACAGCTCTCTCAGACTGTCTGCATAGAAGAGGTGCTCCAGCCCTAGGATCATCTTTGTGGCCTCCTCTGGACCTGCTCTGACAGGTCCATGTCATTCCTGTGCTGAGGACCCACAGGATACAGTACTCCAAGGCAGGTTCATGAGGGCAGAGGGGGAGAATCACCTCTCTCGATATGTGCTGCAGCCAGCCTGATGTGTGAATTAAAAAAACCCATTTTATTCCTCTCCCTTCTATCCCTTGTGGCGCACATGGGTATTTGAGCCCCCCCAAGTGGGACCTTCCTGATTTCTGTCCCTACAAAATACCTCCTGTAAGACTTCCTGATGGTTAACTGCAGGCCATGGCTGCACGTGGCACTGAACAACATCTTGAATTGTAGCTGGAGACCNCTCTCCTCTTTTAGCTTAAAACCACTCCCCCTTGTCCTATCACTCTCTGCCTGCATAGAAACTTCTCTCTTTTTTGTAAGCTTCCTTTAAGTACTGGAAGGGGCTCTAAGATCTCGCCAAAGCCTTCTCTGATGCAGGCTGAACAGCTCTCTCAGACTGTCTGCATAGAAGAGGTGCTCCAGCCCTAGGATCATCTTTGTGGCCTCCTCTGGACCTGCTCTGACAGGTCCATGTCATTCCTGTGCTGAGGACCCACAGGATACAGTACTCCAAGGCAGGTTCATGAGGGCAGAGGGGGAGAATCACCTCTCTCGATATGTGCTGCAGCCAGCCTGATGTGTGAATTAAAAAAACCCATTTTATTCCTCTCCCTTCTATCCCTTGTGGCGCACATGGGTATTTGAGCCCCCCCAAGTGGGACCTTCCTGATTTCTGTCCCTACAAAATACCTCCTGTAAGACTTCCTGATGGTTAACTGCAGGCCATGGCTGCACGTGGCACTGAACAACATCTTGAATTGTAGCTGGAGACCTGGTAATTGAGTTGCTTCTGTTCCTTCAGATGGTGAGCGTGACCAGCTGTTGTTATGTAGTCTCTCCTTCAGTCCTTCTGGGAAATCACACTGTGATTATATTTCTGGCTTAAGAAATTTTTTCCCTAATCAGACTGGGCCTCACAAAGAGGTTGCCACTTAGTGGTAATTACTTGCTTTAGAAGCTGAATGTCTCCTGAGGATTGCAAATAGCGGATTATCAAATTAATTAGTTAAACCAAGATGTGCTTTTGTGAAGCCAAGACCTGCTTTACTTGTGATCTGAAATAAAGGTTTAAATGTTATTAAACTGCATACAACCTGTTCTTGTCTCCCTAATGGGGGGAGAGAGCTAGTTCTTTCCTGAAGTGTAGTTGGTACAAAGGGCTGCTTGCACCTCTACTTGCTGCATCACTTGTTGCCTTTCTTTCACAAACCCTGTTTTGAACAACATCTATCCCTGGTTTTAAGCCTTGTTCTGGGTGTGGTCTAATGCTGCTTCTTGATGGCTTCTTCTGTTTTTGTGGGCTGCCAAGTTGAAAGGGTATAGGGTTGGAGCTGGACTTCAATGATCATTGTGGATCCTTTCCAAGTTAGGATATTCTATGAGGGATCATCGTGGATAGCTTGGTGGAATGGTAACATACCTTTCCTTTCAGGGTACAGCTTAATCCATGGGATATCTGCATTGCCATGTCTGTGGGCCTGGTAGCTGGAGGAGAACCCCAGTGTGGTGATGAGATGCCTGGAAGTAGATTCAGAGATATCCACTTATCAATGGGTTAGCAGTAGCCATATATCCTGGAGTAGTGCTCTACCACAGCCCATTCCCAGGATTTCCATTCCCTCCAAAGTCTCTGTGGCCACAGGAGGCTCCCTGTGCTGAGGACTACACCAGTGATCACTCTAAGCCAACATGGAGCTCATGGGGGTATTTTCCTAAGAGCTGTTGGCCACAGTAATGTAATCATCCTGCTAACATCCATATTGCACAACTTCCCCTAGGTCAGGAGATGTCCTTATCTGGCATCTAAAACATCTGTCTTGTGTTGTTTCCAGCACAGCTGAATTCTATTCATAAAAGAATTGAGCATTTCCTGATTTGCACAAGCAAAAATAAGCAGAACTCTGCTAAGTGTTGACCCAAAGGCAGAGGTCCTTTCCCTGCCTCCTACCTCTGTCTGTACTCTCTCCCAGCTCTAGGCTGTGGTACTGCTTTAGGCACTTGAGAAATACTGCAACTCCAGAATCCAGATTCAGGAAAGGAGAAAGGAAGAGAGAGGAAAGAGATGAGAGTCTGAAATTAGAACCTCTGAAATTTTCAGAACAGTTGTACTGATCCCTCTTCTACTACCATTTCTTTCAAATCTGGGGAGGCCCTACAGCCTTCAAAGGTTCCCATATGTCATATCCCATATGTAATTCACCTAGAGGTGAACTACAGCAAATGTCAGCGTTTGCTGCCTTTTGGTGTAATTCACCTCTAGGACAGGCTGTGCTTAGCAATGGTCAGCTGCTGCTGAAGGTGGGTACCAAATCAGTCCCCTTGGAGTAAAATTGCCCCTCAGTCCATGCAAAGGACCTGGGTCTGCTGGATGGGAAGCTGGGGCACTCAGATCTCTGCCAGCATGGATGACAGCAGCCTTTTGCAGTGACTTCAGCAATTAAACCAACCCTGAGGAACGCGCAGGCCTCGCGCGAGAGCGAGGAGCTGCTCCTGCGAGGAGACAGAGTGAGACTGTGCAGGGAACAAGCGTGGCATTGTTGTCAGCCTCAGTCAAGAGGGGCTTTTTAACACCCACTGAAGTGCTGGCTACAGCTGTCTCCCATGTGCTTGTGCGGGAAATGGATCTACAATGCAGAAGAGGGAAAGGCCACTTTGCAATTAAAAAAAAAAGGAAACTATATTAGGAACCAGCCATGAGTAAACAGCAGTGCAATGTTCCCCTTAGCACCGTGCCATGGCAGAGGAAATCACATCACTGCCTCTGACTGGGATGGGGGTGAGCTGAACTCAGGCTCTTCAGCCTGGAAATCCGTATGGGGGAAGGTGCTCCTGAGCTTTAAGTGCAGTGTAGGAAAGGGAGGAGGTGTGAGATTGGGCTCTAAGCTGCTCTTGTGTTTGGCAGCCTCTATAAATGGTGCTGCCAACTTCCCTGCATCCTCCTGAGTGGTGCTGGCTTGAGAGCTTGTGGAGAGCTTTCTTTTGTCATGGGAAATGGGGTAGGAACAAGGCTCTGGGTACCCCTCTGGTACCTTCCTCATCTGTTTATGGGGATGCTGCAAGCTCCTATACCACTTTTCTCTTTCTATGAAAAAAGTATTATTTTTCTCTTTCTGGCCATCAGAGAGCTGAAATTAGGTGGCTTGACAGTATCTTAGTAGGTAATTCAGAACTAAAGGAGATGACAGCCTTGTGCTCCCAGGCCTGTGCAAGCCACCCGAAGGAGACAGGAAAGCCAAAAGCTGCTCACCCTGGATCTGCTGCCAAAGGTCTGAGTGTAGGAGACCTGACCAGTTCAGTGACAGCATGGGAGCAGGTTCTCTGCTCCATCCCCTTCATCCCCATGGGCTGTGGGGATGTCCCAGCCCTGCCTGACTCTGCAGTGCCCTTTGTGCTGCCTGGGGAGCACATGTCTCTGTTTCAAAGCTGAGGTAGCTCCTGGCTTGTGCAGTAGCCCCCCTGAAGGAGCAGGAGCTTTGGCCTGCAACTGGAACAGCCCCAAAGTGCCCAGGCTTGTTAGCCAGGCTGCTGATTACCAGACTTTTTTGAGACTCCAGATCTCTATTTGGAGCCTGGTTCCTCTGCAGAACCTAGGGTAATTGCAGTGACCTGTTTGCTGGATAAAAATAGCTGTGTGCAAGGCTGGTGTGATCACACACGGTATAATTTTTGGGGTTGTCCTGTGCAGAACAATGAATAGCATCTGATCCTTGTGGGTCCCTCCCAGCTCAGGATTTCTCTATGATTCTGCAATTTGGGTTAGCCCTGGGCAGCTACGGCCTCTTGAAAGGAAACATACATGTAATGCTGCAGTTGTAGAAACAGTACATAAAACTGTTTCTACAGTTTTCCATAAAACATCTGGGCATGGGAGGCATGTTGGATCTCTTCTACCTCCTTTTACTCTGTGATGGGGATTTGCCTCCAACAGAAATAGCCTGGTACTTCTGATAGCACAAGGCTCGTCATGTGTGCTGCAGAGACATCACTCCTGGTGCTCCCTCCTCTCTGGGAGTGGGCCAGTCCCTAGGGAGACTCCCAGCAAGCACCTGCAGGAAGATATTGCAAAGGTTAGCCAAATGTAGCCATGCTCATTGCGTGGGAGATGTGCTGGAGGAATAGATGAAGGACAAAGCTCCTGTGCAAATGTAGCCTTGTACAGAGCCTGAAAGCTGTGGTCAGAGGCTCTGCTGGGGAGCTATGCCAGGCTCCTTATCCTCCTGATATGAATATGAGGGGGAAAGAGGCTCTCTTGCATGCACAGATAGGATCTTAGATCTCAAATTAGTTGTTGCAGATGACAACAACTAGGTTGTGCCTGTGCTGGGTTGTTAATACTCGAGGTGGCAGGGATGCTCTCCTTCACCCAGTTTGGCATTAGCAACTGCTGTCACCTGACATGGACACTGCCTACAGAGGGAGTGCTGCTGTGGGGAGAAGGTGACAGGCTGTTCCAGGCCATGGGGGAGCCTCTGAAAGCACGGGCTTTTTGAGAGCCAAGTGCTGAACAGTGAGGCAGCTGCTCAGCTCTGGTCACTGTCAGTGTCACAGCCCCTTTTAGCAGGACATCTCTTTGGCTTAAGGAAATGCAGCAGCACACCAAGCAGCTGGTGGATTGAATGGTTGGCTTTGGGGCTGCTCAAACTCCTGGTTGCTAGATGGGTCTGGAAACGTGTGATGAGGCCATCATATGCAAAGGGGTTTTAGGGCAAGCTGTTGTCAGTCCTCTCTGGGAGAGGAGTATCTGAAGGTGGTCTTGAGCTGGAGTAGCTGGCATGGCCTCTGCTGCTGGCCCTGTGCAGCAGGGTTTGGGAAGGCTGTGGGACTCTGCCCCTTGAGCCAAGGCAGCAGAGGTATTGGCAGCAGTTATTCAATCTGCAGCAGGCAAATACCCTGTGCAGTTCTACTTGTCCATGCAGGAGAAGGAGATGTCTTCCCTTCTGCTGTAGGCTCTCACATCCTGCCCAAGTCACCCTGTCTCTTGGGGGTGGATTAGTTTCTGTGACCTCTCCCATAAGTGGGGACAACCAAGTTCCAGCACTGTGAACTCCTTGATGGAGGGTCAGTCCCAACCGAGGCTGCTGAGACCATGCACTGCTCAGGCTGGGGAGGCAGTTCCTGGTCCCAGGCCCTGCGTCTCGTGCCCAGGTTTTGCCTGTGTGTCACTTCCCGCCCTGCTTCCCGTTACACAAAGCCTTTGTGTGTCAGCAGATCCTGGGATGCCCCGCGGCACCTGCCTCTCTCCCCTCTCTCCGCCTCTGTGGCTCTGCCCTTTCCCGTTGTCACTTCTGGAGGCTGCTGCCTGCCTGTTTGGTGACCTTCCCCAGTGCTCGGGCAGTATTTTGGCCCCTGGCCATCTTAAACAATTAATGGAGGGGTGGAGAAACTTGCCGTGTTAAATTACTTACTCCTTTGGGAGGGGGTGAGGTCTCTACATCTCTTGCCTGATCCCAATGCAGTTTGTTGCTGTTGCCTGAAGCGGTCACTGCTCTCTGTTTTCCTTCTAGAAGTTAGAAAAACAATATTTCAGAGCACCCTCCCTGTATTTCTCGGCATTTTACTTAACCTGCGGCGGCGCCTCAGGATCTCGTGGAGTGAAGAAACTTCCCTGGACTTAGAGAAAAACAAGCCGAGAGGAGGCAAGGGGGGAGGACTTTGCTGGAAACCTCTTTGGGAAGCTGGAGACCTTCTGGGGATGCCTGCCTTATTCTCCTCCAGCAGCTATTCAGATCTTCCCGGGCGAAGGCAGCTGCCTGCCACGACGCGCCTGCACTAAGCCGGTCCGTGCGGCGGGCCCGGCGCTCTGCGGGCCGCGGAGAGCAGCGATGCCGTAAGGAGCAGCCCGGGAGCGCTTCTGGCTCTGCCGTGTCCCGAAGGTCCCCGCAGGGCTGGGGCATGCGGCACCTTGCTCTCGCTATGCCCCTCTGCCGGCTAGCGCTGGAGTTGGCTGTCAGAGAAACCTTCGAGGTCCCCTGCTCAGCCCCGGTAGTGTCATGAGTTAGATTAGTTGGAGCTGTGCTGGGGGCGGTGAGGGCTTGGATTACAGTCCAGAACTCAAAGTGCTTCGGTGGTTCACGTCGGAGGGGAGAGGAGACGCCCCGTCGCACACATGGAGGAAAAAGAGAAAAAACGCTGTCTTTGGAAGTGAGGAGGAATAACGGAGGCCGGGAACATGGTAAGGAAATCTCTGCGGAGGGCTCTTGCCCTGGGCACGAGCAGGGCTGTGCGGGACGAGGCTGCTCTCGGGGCAGCCTGCCTGGAGCCAGCGCACGGCGCTAACGCCGGGAGTGGGGAACAGCTCTTGTGGCATTTCCCGTTACTCGAGTGGCACACTGTACCCTTGGTGCCAGGCGGGGCGGTGGCTGCAGGGACACAAACTTCTTGTTGGCACTGACCCCTGCGAGGTGCCTGTCGGGCTGCAGCGCTGGAGCGAGAAGCTGGGATGGGTCAGTGCGGGCAGAGCCTTGTCTTTTGTGCTGCCTGGGCTTTCCTCCTGCCCTCACTCTGCCAGTCCTGCTCTGTGCCTCTGGGCATTGCCCTCTTGCAGAGCCTTTTCTCCTGCCCAGGGTGGGTATCCAGAGAACCCCTGGAGCTGGGCAGAGATGTTCCTTTTCTGTGTCAAGTTCTGCACGTGGGGATCTTTGTTTGGAGAGGGGAAAGAATGGTGAGCCCAGTGGGCAGCAGAGCACCCCAACTCCTTGGGAGTGGCTGCAGGGCTGTCCCCTGGCCAGTCACCCTGGCACTGCTCTACAAACAGAGGTGCCCAGCCCTGGGCTGTCAGTAGCTGGAGGGATCACTGGCCCTGTGGTGACATCCCACTGAGCACCAGTTTAGCTTCTGATGGTTTGATCCTAGGCTCAGGCTGAGATCTGTGTGCCCAGCAACCCCTAACCTCCTGGAGGTGTCCTGCTATGTTATGGGCTGCTTCCCCACAGCAGAAGGAACAAAATCCATGAGGAGGACAAGCAGCTTGCATTGCTGCTGTGCCTGGCAGTGACTTGCCCTATAAAAGTTCAGCTTCTGAGCCTGCAGAAACTTGGCTTTCATTGAGGGATGAGTTGAATTCTGACTTCTGCAACTTGAGCTAAGTTTATAGACCCACATCTTTTCCCTTTACAACCCTCCAGCTCCTTTGCAGAGAATCCTGTGGTGCTCTTTGCCCTCACATGCCTGTCAGAGCCATGGTGTGCTCTCCTCTGCTATTCTTCCATGGAGGCATCTCACTTCTACTTCTCCATCCCAGTCAGAAGACCTTTTTCCCTCACCCCATGCCCAGTGTGTTCCTGGCAATTTTTGGTCTGTGCAGGTTATATTACAAAGCTGAAATCAAAGGAGAGCACTGCTTGGGGTTGTGCAGGGTTGGGGCCATCCCTTGCAGTCTCGTGGGCTGGATTTTGCCATATGGGCTGGAGCAGTGCTTGTGAAATTCTGCCCTTGGAGGCTGGAGGCAGAGACTGGCTGGTACTACTCTGCTCCTTCAAGCTGGAGGTGTCTTTCTGATTCCCAAGTGCTTCAGCCCCCCTCCTTGATGTTGTTTAAATGTGTGATGCAAAAGCTGTCTGAAGCAAGGGCTTTGTGTGGAGCAGTGCCATGACCAGTCTGGGTGGCTGGGCATTCAAGGACTGTGCATCACTGCTGAGGAGGGATTGTGTGCCTCTCAGGGGCTGAGTGCAGCTGGAAGGAATAGGAACCAGAGGCCAAGCTGCACCAGACCCAGCAATGAGTGCTGGCCACATTGTGGACACCTCTGGTCCATGGTAGGTATCTGTTCTCAATGTTGTGGTAGACCAATCTACATTTTGGGAGGTGCATTTTTGTGAGCAACCAAGTTGTGACTGTAGCTCCAAGCTATTCTGATTAACTTGAGTTTTTTGTGTCCTGGTAAATCAAACAAACCCTGCAGGCAAAAGATTTGGATCTCAGTGAATGTGTGTCAGTCTGCTGGCCTGTAGGAGACCTTCCATGGCCTCCAGCAGCCTGCAGGACTCTTGGAGACTTGGCTTCTGATGGAGGTCTGGCAAGGCACCACTGCTGGCTGCCCTGCTCTGTGAGGCAGGTGATTCATTTTCATGGGGTTTCAGTGTTAGAGCTGATGTGTGTGTACAGGTACATAAGGTTGTGGCAGCTGGGAGATGCCCAGAGCACCAAATGGGTGAGACAGCTTGGGCCAAAGGAGCCCACTTCCACTGGAAGTGACTTCTGGAGCTGTGCAAACCCCAGGGTGAGAGCAGGGCAGGAGCCTGGCTGGGCACTGTCTACCTTGTTTACCCATCATGGCTTTTGTGACTTGGGATCTGTCTTCATTCCCTGGTATTCTCAAGATTCACCATTCCTGGTGCTTCCTGCAGAGAAGTTCTGGTGGCACCTCTATGCTGGTATGAGAGAGAATGGGTTTCAGCAGAAAACAGCCTCTTTCTTCCTCCAGTTATGTCTTCTCCCAGGATGGGAAGGAAATGAGTCTGGGAATCACAAAGAGCTTTAAGCATTGGGGATCTTCTTTCTTTATTTCTGTGCCAAAACCATGAGCAAGATGTTGGAACACAGACAAAGTCCAGAGACATAATCCTGAGCACATGGAAGCAGTTTGAAAGCACCTCCTCTGGGGTAACAAGGTTGACAACTTGCATTTTGCCCAGCTTCTTTTCAAAAGCTCTGGGCAGGTGAACATGCTGTTCACTGTAACAATAAAAATAATGGCTGAATGCAAGTGACAGGCCAGCTGCATCCAGGTATCTCCTTGTAGAAATTGCCAAATGTATTCTAGTACCACATGGGAATGGAAGGCAGTAAATGCTTACAGTGAGACAATGCAGGTATCCAAGGAGGACTCTATGCTGAGTGTCAGCACTTATTTTCTGAAAACCAGCATCCTGTAGAATAGCCCCTTCTGGTAGTGCTGCTGGCCACCCCCCATGGGCAGTTGGCTCTGAAGGCATACCTTGCTATTTCAGAAGAGATCATAGCATGAGAGCCTTTTCAGCATTGTGGCTGGTCACTTCAGACAAGACAGCCAGCGTGTCTGCCTCTAAATTCTAGAGCACAGGCACAGTGCTCAGCTCACAGAGCCTCATTTTCTAGTTGCATCTCAAATGTAACCCTGTCTGCAATCAATCTGTGTAAAATTTTAACCATCCTACAGGCTGTGCACAGCCTTAACCTGAGCATTGGTGCTGAGTGTGGGTGGAAGTCACATCACAGGGGCTACAGGCTCCTTTAGCACTGAATTGTTGAAAAAAATCTCTGTTGAAAGAATCAAGGTGTCCTACAGAAACTATAAAATGAGCCCACCTGTGGGCACTTGCACCAGAGCACTTTTTGTTCCTGTTCTTGGCTGTTAACACATGATGGGTGAACCCTCTGGTCCAGTCCTGCAGAGCTCAGTGTCACCAAGGTCTGAAAAAGTGAGTAGTAGCACTGGGACCAGATGTGTTGCTGACTGAAGAGCTGTAAAATCAAGGAGAGCTTGCCAGGGTAAAGCTGCCCACTTCTGGCCATGGGATGCTCTGTGTATTTTGCACCACCCATAGTACCTGGTTTGCAGCTCAGAGAAGTGAGTAGACATGCCCTTGGTGATTCTGAAGGTTTGGCCACACTTATACCTCTCTGCCACACCAAGTGCCTCGTCTCTGTTGGCTGGCTTAGTCTTTTATTAAAATATTAACAAAAAATGGGGCCTTTCTTGTGGTAAGTGCTGGTTTTATATGTATCCTATTTTTTGCATCACTGGGCACCTGAAACTTCCTGAATCTGAAACTTCCAAAATCAAAGCAGCACAGAATAAATCTGAAAATCTTTCTGTCTGCTCAGATTTGCCATGCTGCCATCAGCCTGGGAAGCCCAGGATGAACTCTTGCTTCAGCTGGTGCAACCAGCCATTGATTTGAATGGAATCAAATGGCTCAGCTGAAGAGAAGACTTGCATGTGCTCCTCCTGGACACTGGTGGATGGGGTAAAGGGGAGTCTCCTGCAATGGGGCACACTGCTGTGGCTGGATAGTGGTTTGCATGCTGCAGAGAAGGAAGTTCTGATGACCTTAGCTAGGTGTCCACCTTGAGCTTTGCAGCCTGTGTTAGGTGTGGCAGAGGCTTCCTGAGCAGGTTCCTTCAGGAGGATATCTTCCCTGAGGCTGCTTTTCAAATCTCAGTGCCTCCCAACAAAACCCCAGCATTGCTGAGCCTCCAACATGGTTAAAGGATGTAGGTTATTTGCTGTCTGTTGTCATCTTGCTGAATACATTTACCTTTTGAACAAGGTCCCTCTCATATGCTCAGGAGGCTGGTATGCAGGCCCGTTAATGGATCAAGGAGAAAAATGCCTGTGGATGTATTCTCCTTTGTGTTTGGGCTTATAACCACCCACGTTTTGGCATACATCCCTTCTGTGCACAAAGATCTTTTAGAAATTGCTAGTTAAATCTCCACCCTCCTTTGATATGTATGGAAATAATGGGACACGTGAGACTGTTTTCTGTTTAGGAAAAAAAAAAATCCATAAAGGGAGTAGCTTTAAAAGCCTGTGTTCACCCCTTTCTAACTCGGGAGTTTAATGAAAGAAATGCCCTGAATTTATGACTGATTTACTTAGCTTTCCGGGAGGCATGCATTTAGTGCTGCATCCAAATATAGGGGAAATGTTTTCATCTGAATCTGTCCCAGGTTTGCTGCTTAGGGGCAGGAGGAGAACTTGAGCACACGTGTCTGTTCCCCAGTGAGCTCAGAGAGTCTTGGAACAAATCTTGGTCTCTCTGACCAGGAACACTTCTCCCTTCTTCAACATAGACTGATGCTTCTTGGAGTGGCCCATGGCTGAGCTGGCATATCCATGGACATGGCTGAGCTGGCATAACCATGGACATCTCCGAGCTGCCTGCTCTGTCCTTCTGGCTCATCCTTCCTCACAGCCTCTTCATAAGAGGCATCTGATGACTGCTGCCAGGTGCTTTCTCCTAAAAATGGTGTGCAGGGATGTGCTCCTCCAAGGAAGGTCTTTCTACACTTACTGTGTTCTCATGTGCTCAGCCATTCCCTCCTGGAACTGCAGCTCTGCTTCAGAGCAGCTTCTGTCCCCCCTCTGACAGCAGGAGTCGTATGTCATGAGCACATGGTAACACAGTGTGTTTAAGGCCAAAAGGAACTATGGCTCATCTGTTATGGGATATTGGAACTGTAGAGTGTCACCTAGCTTCCATATGGAGTCTGGGAGCTCTTTAACTAAAAGAGGATAATTTTTCTGTGGCATCCACCCTCAGTTACGGAGGTTGCAAGACATGGAGAATCCACCAGTCCCCATGGGAGTCTTTCCAGCAGCTCATGCACCTTGCAAAAGGAAGGGGTGAGATCTGAACGTGAGTCCAGAATGTGCAACACTAGCACAGAACTAATACTCTAAGTACTGGCCCCATGAAGATTGTTTTTGGCACTCATCAGCTGGCCTGATGAAGGATTATCATTTTCTTTTTGAGCACAGGAGGCTGCCCATCTGTTGTAAGATGCCCCCAGATGGGTGTCTGAACACAAGGGGTTGGCTATGGCCTAAAGCCTCTGACTAAAAGGTGTTAAAACGAGCTGACCTGTTTGGTGAAGAATTTACTTAGGGTATTTTATAGCTGGCTGGTATAAAGAAATCTTTCATCTGCCTGGAGTGCCCTGTTAGTACCCATTAGGCAGAAATAAGAAAGGGCACAACATGCTGCTGCTTGGATTGGTTTACCAGATGGATGCCAATGCCTGAAGTTGAGAGCAGAGCAAATCCTATCACTAATAATGGGGTGCATGAGCTCAAGCAATGTCTTTTGTTTGGTAGCAGAGAAAAAGGTTTTTAGTGCATTTGTAGACTGAGCCCTATAAAGAATGGGAGTTGGCTGCAATGTCTCAGGACTTGTATAGAAGTGGCCTGTGAAATTCTTGGCTCTGACTGTGATATCTAACAGGATTTAGCAAGCCTTGTCTGGGCCTGTTGTAGGAACATGACACTTGGAATGTGGAGGTCCCTGGCTGGACTGTGGCATACGGTGCCACAGGCAGAGTGTTGGTGCCCAAGGCAGGGCAGCCTGTGCAGGCTGGCAGCAGGAGTGAAGAGGAGAGCTCCAGGCAGTCTTGAAGAGGTGGAAAGGTGCACATGGCGAACAATGGGCTGTGAAATCATGGCTGCCAGAGCTCATGCTCTTCCAGCATGAGTCTGTTGCTGGGAAGGTTGTTCTAAAAGTACCCAAAGCTTTGCAGCACACAGAGTACAACCTGTTTAATTAATTGCATTGTTAGAGCTTTGCTAGTGATATTAAAAAAAAAAAAAATCTGTTCTTAGACAGTTATTTCAGATTAAGGACTTAATCTCTTGATTAAACTAAACCAAAATAAGCTGGTGTCCAGCTGTAGGATGGTGTTTTATACGCAGCTCTTCTCATCCACTTGCAGGCCCTTGTTTCGGTTGGAAGATGTCTGTTTAAGGACAGGGCTTTGATCTGTTCACTCAGCTGCCCTTTTAACACCTATATCATCTCCTCGATCAATTTCTGATAGAAAGTAACGGGTCTTTGAGAGCTGGGCTCATTTGTTGCTATGGATAAAAGACCTCAGTACATTGAGAACTCGTTAGGGAGCAAGACATGTCCCTGTGAGGAAATACTTATCTTCATTTCCCAGTTCTTCCCCACTCTGACTAAAAGGCAGCTTTCTTGGATTGTGGGTTCCCCCCACTTTGGCCTCTTTAATCTTCAGCAATTGTCAGCAGCTCTTCTGATGTGTTGGATGTTGCACAGACAAAGGAGAAAGTTACAATCTCTTCTCCAGAAAAGCTGGAGTACAAAAACCTGTAGGGTAGAGAGAAGTAAGGTGAATTAGTGGGAAGGTGCTGTATTATACCCAAGTAAACAGGGGTCTTGGGCTGGGGAGCAGGCTCTGGTGACCCGTCACGTTGCTATATGATAATGGCTGTTTCAGGCCACCTGCAGTGTGGTGCAGAGCCAGGGATGTTCCTGAACCAGGCTGCCTCTGCTGCCTGCTATTCCCTGCCTTTTGCTCCAGCACAAGGACAGCTTTGGTGTAGCTGTGCATTCCAAAGCTCAAAGCTCGCAGGAGGTCATGCTTCACTTTCAAAGGAATCTGGGGTGTCCCCCCTTGAGTGAAAACAAACCAAGCCTGAGCTTGGAGAGATCACCCAGCTTTGGGCCCTTCCCCAGCTGCGCACGCCCAGACCTACAGCATGCGCAGAACAGGGACCTCGGAGCTGAAAAGCAAATACATCATTTTTCCCTTTGTTTAATTAAATGAGAGATCATGAGTTAATCGCTTCCAAGCGCTTGTTTTCCTGCAGTGCCTGGAATGATAATCCTGTGTGCTGCCCAGTAGGAGCTGCTTTGGCTGCCGCAGCCGCGTCAACACGGAGTAGGGCTGGGAGAACAGAGGGAGGCATCTGGAAATGATTCTCTGAGCTCTGTCTGCAGAGCACCACTCCCTGCAAAGCTGTAGGAGCTGGTTTATCCACAGGCTATGGAGCAGTCCTGCCTGCCTCAGTGTAGGGGAGCTGAGCCAGGCTACAGTCATGCCCTCTGCAAGGGATGCCATGGTGACATGCAGAAAGCAGCTTGCTTTTGGAGGTACAGCCCTTCAGCAAAGCTGGCCTGGGTGATACTGCAAGCACTTGCCTCCCAAGTGGAACTGGGTGCTGTGCTTTTCTCCCTGAAAAGCCTAAAACAATAGCCCAAAGAGCAGGTAGAGCTGTTCCTTGTTATCTCACAGGAAGGTGGTGTAATTACAGGAGTGGGAATGCCTACCTCTATAGCTGCACCTCTTAATAATACATTATTTTATCCAGAGGAAGGCAGGGTGCTGAAGGCAGGCGCCCTCTTCTCAGCCTCCCCCTGAGCCTCAGAGCAAGAAGTAGAGGGGGGAGCTGGCACTTGCTCTGGGAAGATTTTTCTCTCTTGAACTCATTGTCGCTGTGATTAGAACAGCTCAGGAAATGGGGCTGGGAGGGTTCTCCTCTCTGCAGCAATGGAGTGGGAAATCTCAAATTTTGTCAGAAAAACAAGCCTTCTTTTTAGCCAGAGACCTTTCTGAACACAGAAACGTCTCTTTTATTTAAAGGGAAAGCAGTCTGTCTTTCGGCTCTGTGTCAGAAAGTGGAAAGGCTTCATGGAAAGCCCAGAGGTCTGTTTTTACTGGAAATGAGGTTTCTCACGTCAGCTGAGATCTGAGCAGCCCCAGCCAAGTGGTGCAGCACAGCAGCCTTTGCTGGCGGAGGGACCAGCTAACCCAGCCCTGCTCAGCTCCTGCTGTGAGCTCCTTTTCCCCCAGTCCCAAAGCTGGCTGGGAGCCATGGGCAGGCCCTGTGTTGTGCTGCTTGGAGCTCTGCCTCTCCCCAGTTTTGCTATTATTTCTACTTTCCAGTCTGGGGTGTGGGAGGGTTGGGTCATTTCTTCCCCTCACCTTTGCACACCCTGGTCTCTCCTGCCCTGCCTTTGCACTGTGCCTTGGCACCTGGGCAAGAGGGGATAAAGTGGGTGCGTGCAGGACGTGGCCATGCTCTGGGCAGCCTGCAGAAGAAGGACAAAGCTGTGGGAGCTCTGGCAAGGTCTGCCTGCTGAGCGGGAGCCCAGACGCTCCATGACTCAGAGCTGGGTGTACCACGGGCACCGCTCGCTGTGCTCGCAGCCTCGCCGGGCCCTGCTCCACTGCCCAGCTATGCTCCTTGCTCTGCCAAGCCATGGCAAGCTCTGCATTTAACTTGGGCACTTTGGGACATGTAGTTTCATTCTCTGGCAGCTCAAATGAGAGTGAAGGTTTGTGAAAGAAGAGCTGTAGGTTCTTTAACTAAATTCCTGTTGCAGGATGAATCCTCAGCATGTTACATGGGCTGGTCCAGCCTGCTGGAAAGGAGCATTGTCTGCCATAAGTCATGGGTTAGTCAAACTGTTAGTCTGGTCTCACCAAAACAATCTTTTTTAGAAGACTGCAGACAGCATCTGGGCTGTCATCAGGGAAGATCTGTGCCTATTCATGTTCACCTTGACCAAAACTCAGTACTTTGTAGGCAAAATGAGCAAAATGCTTGAGTGAGTTGTAGGGAAAATGCTGCCAAGGCTTTGTTGTCCCAGGTGGGTCCAGAAGCATTGCAGGCCTCCCCTGCACTGATTTACATTGTCCTGAGCCACTTGGGTTGCTGTCTCCTGCTTGAAGAGCGCAGATATTCTGATCCTGTGTGAAGTGTGTGTGTATCCCTGGGGATGACCTCTTGCTCCCCAGGCAGGCTGACATTTTTGTTCTCCAAACCTGTAGGAGGTTCTCTCAGGGTTCAGACTTAATTGGTGAGCAATAGGTCCCAAAGAGGAAGAAGTTCAGTCCTGAGTAAGAAAGAAATGTAGAATGACAGGAGTTCCCAGTGGCTGGAGCTGCTATATTGCTCTCCTTATGCCCACAAACGTAGGCAGAAAATTCAATCAGTGTACCAAGAAAAGCCTAAGAAGCTCCTGGTTACTCCAGATGCCTCATGACAGGCTCCTCTTCCAATCTGCAGTGTCTGCTTGCACCAGGAGAAGTAGATGCATCCCCTAAGCAGAGTTGCAACAGCTGCTGGGCTCCTCTTCTGCCCAGGGACTCGCAACTTCATTTCTTATTGACTCCTGGTTCTTGCAGATGGAGTGGGGCTGTAAGGGCTGAGCAGCAGAGCTTTGCCACAACAGTCTTTATTGTTCTATTTGTCACAGCATCCGTGGCTCCTGTGATATGCAGGGGAAAGAGGGCAGCCCACCCACTCACTGCTCAGACCGAAGCTCTCTGCCAGTTGTGCAGTCCTCCTGGGTTCCCACTGCTCCCCTGGCCTCCTGGGTGGGACCATGCTAGGTCGTTTCTGTCACATGGCCCAGCCCATGGAGCCCAGCCCATGGAGCCCATCCCATCCCTGTGGGGTGCTTTCCTCTTCTGTCCCTGTGCTCCAGCCCCTGCACCAGCAGCTGGCTCTCAGCTGAGCAGCAGTGAAAGCCAGTTTGGCCGGACATGACCTTAACCTGGGCTTTATTTAGCGCCTTGATTTATAGAGGAGTTATTTTAAAAGCATGTTTCTCTTTTGGGAGGTGTGGTGGAGTGGTGGCAGTGAGCTGGAGTTTATAGGTCCTCCCGTGCTATTGACAAAGAATCATTTGAATCCCAAGACTCCTTTTGCTTGCAGAGATGCTCTCTGGCTTGCTTGGAAAGTGCTTCTGTTGGTGTTTGTCCCCAGTGGCTGAAAAGGAGCACATGTCCAGGACCTTTCTTGTGAGAGGGATGTAGCAACAGTGTTGGAAGTAGGGAAGCTTAAAATGTGCAGTCCCTGAAGGAAGCTGGTTTTTTTCAGCAGGCTCCTGTGCCAGGCTCTGCCAGCTCTTGGGGGCCAGTGTGGGCTGGGTGTAGTGGAAATATGCTGGGGCAGAAGTGCCCCCTCCATGGATCCTTTTAGCTTTTGCATAGATCCTTTAGCCTGTTCTCCTTCTCTCCAGGTGCTGTTCACTTATCCCAGGTCACAAAAGTTTCTCCTCATGCCTGTTGGGGTTTACATTGCCTGTTTGAGAAAAGGGATGGAACCCCTGGAACAAGTTGCCCTGAGATTGTGGAGGCTCATTCTCTGGAGATGTGCAAAAGCTGTCTTTTGCATATCTCCAGGATAACATGCTCTAGGGGACCCTTCAGGGGTCTAGGGGGCTCCTAGTATGGTCTAGGGCACTCTGGAGCAGTGAAGTTGGACTAGACAACCTCCAGTGGTCCCTTCATTACTCATTCCATGATGTAGGTGAGATGGGATCTAGAGTTCAGGGTTATCAGCCTCAGGACCACAGAGCACTATCCCTTTCTCTGGTTTGTATGAGTTCCCTGTGCCTGCAAACCACATCTCCTCCAGGTGCATGGCAGCCGGCCCTGCTGGCAGGCTGGGTGTGTGAGGCTGCCCAGCTGTGGTCTGGCATTCCACAGCAGGACCATGAGGCCTCTTGTAGTCCTGGCTGAGGTGCCTTCCTCCAGCCCCTCTGCAGTCTGAGAAGTTAATTAGTGCAAATAAGCAGCCCCATCCCTAGGATTGTGAGCTGGGTTAATGAGTCCCCTACTGAAGGAGAATCTGTTGCTGTTGGAGGCTCCAAGCTCTGCCATCTTCTACTCTCTGTATTTTCAAGGTGGCTTCTGAGGCACTGCCGTGTTTCACCCTCCTTCCAGGCAGGAGCTACCCCTGGGTTACCATCCTGGGTGGGAGCACTGAAGAGCAGTGTCACCTCCACATTCATCTGTGGCACATGGAGGCTGCTGTGTTCTGTACCTTGTTCTGTACCTTGTTCTGTACCTTGTTCTGTAGCCTCCCAAGGATGCTGCTGCTAGAATCCAATGCAGCACGGTGGGATGTGGGAATCTACTTCCTGTTTGGGGCTTTTCCTGCAGAATTAGCAGAGATTGGTGCAAACATCTCTTTCTACCAAAAGGTAGTGGTTGAAACCTTCTCTCTATCCCTTAGAAATCTACACAGCTATCGTGGCTTTGAGGTATAATCTAGTCAGAGGGAGATAAAGCCTCTGTGCTCGTGAATGCAGTTAGCACTGCACTCTGCAATGGCTACAGGCTATGGTAATTCTGTATTTTACTAAAGGAAGGATAATGTGCAACCTGGTTTATTTTAACCGTATAAAGGATTTTTGATTTGGTGCCAATGTTAATAATTGTTTTGTGAAGTCTAAGGCAGCAGGAATGGTGTGAGAACCTTAGAGCGATGCACTGACTCATGTGCAAATATTTTGACTTCTTTGTTTTTTTTGCAACAGTGAACTTAACAAATTTATTTTGGGGAGAGATTGATATCTGAAAGAATTTTGCTCAAGCAGGGCATGGGGACAGAAGATGGTGCAGAACCAGCCCCTGCTGGTTTTGACTGACGTTTTGAACTTGTGGGCTGTGGAGGGTCAGAGGGAGATTGTTGTCAAATGCTGCCAGCAGCAATGCTACTGTGATAGTGCCCGACAAGGTGACTGGTGGGGTGGGAGAGCACCTCTGTGAAGGCCAGTTTTATCTGACAAGGTCACAGGCACTTACTGGGACAGGTTGGTATCAACAGAGGTTATTATTTTTCTGAGTGGAAAGTAAATTGTTTAAAACAGCCTTCTCCTCCTATTTAGAATTAGGGTTAAATGCTCATCTCCTAGAATTCAGCTCTTGGGAGCGTGCACATAGAGCTCTTGCTTTTGGAATTCTTGGCTTAAGAATATTGGATTAAATATTCCAACTCAGGCTAATCTGTGATTCTATGCGTATGAAAAATAGCTCTTTAACATCTGTTTATCTAGTTACATTGGCCTTGAGTATTGCAGGAGGCAGCTGGTCTCTCAGAAAAGGTGTGGACACTTTAGGAGCCTGCTGCCATCCATCTAGCCTTGCTTATGCTGACATCAGGAGAAACAGCAGAAAAGGTAAGGAAGCAGTACTGTCCCACAGGCACTGTGTGGTTTCCCTGTCACCGTAGTTCTGCCAGCTCGTTGCAGGCAGGGATTCATCACCGGGGTGTCCTCACCTCTCCTGTGCAGTCCCACAGGCTGTCCTACAAGGTGGCTTTGCACAAGAGCAGGGAGTTTATATTGTGCTTAAACACCCAACCCTCTAAAGGAGGAACTTGGAGGTCAGGAAGCTGCGAGAGATGGGAAGGCTTGTGTGAGGAGCATCAACTCCGCTGGGCTGCAGGTCAGTTCAGGCTTGCTCTGAGACTGTTGAACTTTCTCAGGCTGGTGGAGGCATCTTCAGTGATGTGCTGCCATGGAGTGGAAGCAGTGAAACTGTTTGTTTCCTCCTGATCCCCTTGTTCTACTGTTCCCCGGTTGTGGTGTAAGCTGTTGTGGCACTGCTTTGTTTAACTTTCTCTCCCAGTCTTGCTTTGAGACTGAAGTGTATTTTCAGGCATGTTCATGTAGTTGTTCCTGTTCTACAGGAGGCTGTAGGGCTTCTGCGTAAGCAGCTGAAGTGCTTTTCTTGTCTCTAGTGAAAGGAGGTGGATTTGGATCAGAGGAGGATCTGGCCAGACACCTGAGTAAACTTTCATTTGGTTTTGGAGCAAAACTTACTCCCACTGGCTGTAAGCTAGCCCAAGGGATCCCCTCTAAAATAAAAAGAAAGGAGTGATCCTGATCCTCTCTCCAGATATGTACAGCTTTATATTTTTTTAAATTGTTACTTTTTGGCAAGCTCTCTTGATTTACACCCATGCAATAACTCAGAATTTGGCCTCCAGCACTGGAATTGGTCCTGACACTATGGGCAGGCTCTGGCTGGCAGGTTCTCCCAAATGACGGTGGGTGCAGGCAAGCCATTGCCTCTGATCCCCCTGAACAGGCATCCTAGGTATCAACGGGTGTGCTCAGGGACCACAGGCAGCCCTGCTCACACGCCTTGTGTGAATCCTGGTGTGAGGCATCTCGCACTGCAGAAAACTCCTGGCTCCTGCAGTAGAGCCTTTCACGAGAGGCAAACAGCTTTGAATAACGAGGAGTCACTCTGGTGAATGGCTTTCCACAGAACCAAACAGCTCTGGCACCTTGTCCTGTGCTGGGACTCCAGACCACAGGAGGCTGAGGAGTTTCAGCCCACTGCAGCTGCCCTTAGCCCACCAAGGTGTCCCCAAGCACGGGGCTGGTGATGCGCCCAGCCCACGACTGTCTCGCTCGCCCGCGCTCACGTGCTGCGGTGTGGTCTAAAGCCGCCCCACCCCGCGCAGGCAGGAGAAGGACTTGCTGCGTAAGCAAAAGCTGGCAATTCTCGCCGCTGTGAGCAGCGCTCTGCGAGCGCTCCACTCCTCTTTTGGGAGAGCTTTTTTGTGTTTACCTGCAATCGCTAGTGCCAAAAGAAGCTAGAAAGGACAGCACTTGGCTCCTTTGATCTCCGTTCCTCCTGCGTTTGGAGATGGCTGCGCTCCTGGGCGTTGGGCAGATCGTGCCCTGGTCCCACTAACACTTTCTCTCTCGGCAGGACTCGGGATCACTGGACGGCTGCATTCAGAGTACGTTATCAGCACTCTACCCTCCATTTGAGGCTACCGCAGCCACCGTTCTGTGCCAAGTTTTTGATGTGGTGGAGAAGACTTACCGTGGGGATGGACTGCACTACCTCATAGACTTCCTGATTCCAGCCAAGCACATCCTGCAGTGCATTCAGCAGGATGCCTGTGTGAGTACATCATGCTCTCTAAGGCCTGTGAAGGCTTTCTTGGAGAGTTTTCTTTCTGCTCCTGTATGCAAAACGGTTGGCAAAAAGCGCTTGAGTATGTATGGCAGTCTAGGTGGGAGGGCAGGCAGACAATTAGGAAATAGTTGAGAAATTGTTGTTGAAGCTTAACCCTTCAGAGATCAGTGATCAGGTGTGGAGCAGTGCTCTCCCTTTCCATAATCAGGAACACCAAGGGCTTAAAGGATTCACAGGAAGAGGTTTAGTGAAGTGTTTGCTAGATGTGTCTGACTGGGGTGGCCTCTGACCCCAGCTGTTCCCTGGCCCTGTGGATGAAGCTGTCGGGCTCCCGCCACTGGCACAATGACATGCAGGGTGAAATGCTTCCAGTCGGTGTTTTTCCAAAACTCCAGCTCCCCTTTGATGGTTGCTGGAACGGTCACAAGGCTCAGTAGCCCCGAGGAGTCACGTTACATTTACTGCCAGAACGAGTCCAAGATTAACGTGCTTTACTGTTGGGAGTCTAAAATGTTAGAAACGATGAGTCAAACACCTCCATCACAAAACTTGGCTCGAAGTCTGCAAGATGAAAAAAACCCAACCAGCCCAAACAACCTAAAATGTGGGTTTGTTCTAACTTTTTAGTCTCTGACTGCAAAGGGGGTGTGTGACCATGCTTTCAATTCAAGTCCTCATGGTAGAAGGCAGGGAAATTTTAAGAGGAGAAAAAATATGGAATAGAGGCTGAAATAGTCAGTTACTCCTTTGTTTCAAGGAAGTGAAATCCTGGGGGGACAGACCCATCCCATAGGATGGATGCATGTGAGCTAGGCATCTTGAAAGCGTGTTTTGGTGCAGTGTTTGTCACCCCGTATTGTCATCAGCCTCCAGCTTGGTGCTACCCATCTTTGTGAGCCGAGGAGGATCCAAGGTGGTGCATGACCTTGCTGCTCTCTCCCACCCTGAACACTGGAATAGATGTTATTCCATCAGTATCTGTAATTGGAGCTTCTAATTCTATGGTGCATAGTATATTTTTCCCCTTTAGAGAAACAAAGGCTTTTCGTTTGTACAAACTGGTAATTATTTCAAGATGTTTCACGGCTTTCCCCGAAACACCGCCCTCGCTGAAGGAGCCAAGGTAGCAATTATCCCCACTTCTCGAGACCCCGGCAGCTTCCGAGCGGCCAGCGGTGCCTTGGGCAGGTGAGGCGGTGGAGGGAGGGAAAGCAGCGGTGAGCTGGGCACGGTGCTGCTGTCCCAGAGGGGAGGTGTCCGGGCCAGGGGCCGAGGAACGCAGGGCCCGGGCCGCGCACCCGCCGCGGGCC
>VZRH01006104.1:79683-93936 GCA_013397555.1 Urocynchramus pylzowi | reverse complement strand
AAGGTGGATCTGTTTGAGGCCTCTTCATAAATCCCTACTTTACTCTTTAGCTCTGTCTAGTCTCTGTTCTAGGTCAGCCTTCACAAGGCATCAGAAAAACAACACCAAGGTGGGGAACCTTCAAATGAAATCTTGTGTAAATGACCCAGCTGGCCTCAGAGTTCCTTGTTAAATCTTGAAGGCAACAAAAAAGGAGAGTGACCCATTGCTTAAACAGATCCTTTTAATTAAAATAAGGCTCTGTTTGCCTCTGTGATGCTGAATGCTCTCTCCAGTCTTTTCAGCTGCTTTTTCTTTATGACCCTAATGGGCAAGGCCACCTTCCACAGCACCAGGTTGCTCAGAGCTCCATCCAACCTGGCCTGGAACATTCCCAGAGTTGGGGCAGCCACAGCTTCCCTGGACAGCCTGTGCCAGGGCCTCACCATCTTCACAGTAAAGAATTTCTTCCCAGTATCTGATTTAACCCTCCCTTCTGTTGTTTGAAGCCATTCCCCCCTGTCCTGTCACTCCAGGTCCTTGTCCAAGTCTCTCTCCAGCTCTCCTGTAACCCTTTTAGGCACTGGAAAGCTGCAAGGTCACCCCAGAGCCTCCTCTTCTTCAGGCTGAACAGCCTCAACTCTCTCAGCTGTTTCTGCAGGAGAGGTGCTCCAGCCAAGCTGCAGTGCCACAATTACATATTCACCCCTTAGGATATGATATACTCATAATTTTTTTAAAAAGATGCATTCAAAGAAAAGTTGTGAGTTCATATTACAAGTTCTCAGCTGAAGTAAATTTTTTACTGATGGGTTACCAGCCTATGAACTGGTGGTTTATAACAGAAAGGCAGACTGACATTTAAATAGAGTGGCACTAGAATAATGGCTTTACATTAGTATTTTATGGGAGGCTGAATAACCACAGAGTTAACATACTGTATTTTCTGGCAATAAAAAACCCTTTGAAAACAAAAGGTCATTTTATTTGATAATGTAAATGAATTAGATCTGTATAGTATGGCCAAGAGAGTAAAGGAAAGATTAATTCTTAGAGAAGAAGTCAATATATCAGGATGGCTAGGATTGGTTTGGTTTTAATTCCTTAAGCATGCTGTAAAGCCTGCAGTTCATAACCCACAGCCATATATTGCTGTACACTGGGGGTTTTAATACAGGCCCCAGACTTCAGGCTGATCTGATAAAAATCTGAAACTTGCAGCAGGCCATTATGTGGGCAAACTATTCATTTTATATTCACCTCCTTGTCGTGTCAGTGCAGAGGTCATCTAAAGAGGGGGCCTAATTAATCAAACTGTCAGAGCCCATGAGGAGGAGCATGTTAATGGGACTTTTATTTCACCCAGGAAAGCAGTGCTCTGACAGGAACCACAAAATATGGCCTTGATGTTGCTGTTTATTAGCAATGCTGAGATCAGTTGTAATAGGTGCCAAGCAGCCCATGTTTGATAAAGCACTGGATGTCAGAACCTGCACCCAGCAGAAATCAGGCAGGCAAGGGGCAGGAATCACCACAGACTGGGGGGTGGCAGCTGCTGAGCACAGGTGGGGCTCGGGTGTGAGCACAGAACCCGAGCCTGCACAGGGCACATCCTTGTTTCTTCAAAAGCAAATTAAAAACCAACAAACAAAAACAACAACAAAAAATAAAAACCACCAAACAAACAAAACCCCCCAAACAAACCCTCCCCCAAAACAAACAAACAAAACCAAAAAAACCCCAAAAAACAACAACAAAAAAATCCAAACAAAAAAAACCCAAAAAAAACCCACCCCAAAGAAAAGAAAAAAAAAAAACCCAAACAAACAAAGAAAAAAACCCACCCCTCACCCTAAAAATACCAAAACCCACCAGCTCTTTCCCTGCACTTGAAGGTCAGGCTTTGCAATACTTAATGCCTACCTGGCTTGCCTGCTAGGCAAGCAGAATGGCACAGAAAAACCCCTAAATTTGGTGCAAGAGTGCTGAACTGAAAGGATTGCCTTGATGGGGGGCCAGCACAGCTCTGACAGCCCCTGAGAGTTGCCAGGACTGTACATGCTCCAAGGCCAGCACAAGAGCTGGGCTCACCTGAGCCAGCCCCAGGCAGGATGCAGGAGGCACAGCACTGGCAGCAGTCAGGTCTGTGCCACATCAGGCACTCAGTGAGCTCAGCCCTGGCCCCACAAAACACACTGATAATGCCAAAATAAACACAAGAGAGGATTTCATTTCTTGCTCAAAGCCTTTCTCCGAAATTGATGTTCTTAACATCAAAATGCATGCCCAGAGTAAAGAAGAAAACAAGGATATCTCCAAGGGAGTGAGTGGGAGATATCAGAGATGCTCAGTTTTTGAAGGGCACTGGACTCATTTTAGCAGCAGCCAAGGCATTTGCTGTGTGGGTGATATATGTAAAATTTTAAATTAATTATTTTAGTAATGCTCCCCTACATGGTTTTTCAGACTGCAATGTATTTTACACTTCAGGCCATGGTAGGCTTTATAATTAACTACTTTCTGAAGCCATTTTAATTATTTCCACCACCCCCCCCTCCAACACCATTATTTCCAAATGAATAGAGAGCTAACATTAAATAGCCTTCTAAATAGAGAGCTGCAGGAATCTGCTCTTGTAGGATAAAGCACTTGGAATCACTACCCCAGCAATGCCCCCAAAAAGGTTTAAGCTGCTGAAAGGAAATATATTGCCAAAGCGAAAGCTCAGGCACTAACAGGGCTTGCAAGTCCCCAGCTGAGTCAAAATTTTTCTTGGTGGAAAAGGAAAGCTGCTGTGGTTTTGGCTGCTGCCATGGACCCAAATATCCTCATCCTGAATTATCTTTTTCTTTTCTCCATTGTCTGAGTCTTCCTCTTAAAGCCAACAGTACTAGAATTGGAATGAAATGATTCAGAACCAAGTTCTGTGCCTCTGACTGGGGTGATTTAGGAGCCTGGGCTGGCCCTGTCTTCCCTCTGGGAACAGCTGCTCCTGTAGGAAATGGAAAGAAACTTCCACAGATACTGGAGAGTTTGATTTGCAGCCTTGGAAGAAGCTTGGGTTGATGTAAAAATAAAAGTACACAGAGATAAAACAGAAAAAATATAAACTTATGTTTCTATAGTTGCAAGTAAGAATATGCCTTAAGCAAGTGAGAAAGATGGTGAAGGGTTCACAGTGTAGTAATGTAATAGTATGGAGTAAGCTCAGGGTTTAGAAGTTACAATTGAAGCACATGTGTGTACATTTAACAGCAGCCCATAGGATAAAAGTACCCACAGTGCAGCAGAATTAAGTAGAGGTGATAGGATAGAAAAGCAAAATAAACTTTGTAGCAACTTTCCATTGGATTAGAATGTTATATATCGTCTTGTAATGAAGAAACTTGTGACTACTCTGAGCTATGGCCGAGTTCTTGCTCCTCTAAAATCTCACAGCCTCTGAGACTGATGTTTATCTGAGCAATAAATCATTTTTAGCCCATCAGTCGTCCCTTCCCTCCTGTAAGGTGTCAATAACAGCCCCCTGCAAGCAGAGAGGCACAATTCCATCTACAGAGGCTGCAGAAGGGTGTGTTTCTCTGTTAGCAAACCCCCTGCTCCCCTCCTGAGCCTCCCCTGCCACAGGCACTGCTCTCCTCTGCTGATGAGCCCGAGCTGAGAGCACTGACAGCACCCTTGTCGAGAGAAATGGGAAGATCCTTTTGGCTGTTTGCTTTTACAGGGTTCAAAACTTCAAGCAGCCCAAATGTGGGGCTGCAGAATGATAGCACTGGGCTCAGGACTGGCTGCTCAGGGCAGCAGCTGCTTCCCAAAACTTTGCCATCAAACCAAAGAGAACAATGCACTGCTGCTGTGAAAGAAATATATGAAGAACAATAAAGACACTCTTCCTGTCCTAATCTTCTGCTGTTGACAATGCCCTTTTGAATGCTAAAAATTATATCTTCCCTTATACTTTCATACTTTTTAATTTAAACATAACACACAGCCCCTATACTGCACAGAACATACATCAGATTGAAAACAAATGCAGAAAGCTAAAATGTGGTTAAAATAACTACCTTTTAAAGCTTTGGCTGGCTGATTTCACAGCTACAAGAAAAATAAATGTTGATGTGGAAAATCTTAATGGTTATGAGCTGCATTTTTATATTTCTCAGTGACAGTGGTGTTAAAAATATTAAAGTCTGTTCACTATTAGCAAATGGAACAGTACAAAAATTTGGGACTATGTTGAGCACCTTTTAAAAAAGAACTGAAGAGAGTTTTCTGTCGTTGACAGTGTATTACTTAGCCATCACCATGGTATTCTGTTAGGGTTTTATTACCTATACTGTACTATTGGCTTATAGGAGGGGAGGTCTGAATTTTTTGTGATGTCACACCTTCATCTAGAAGCACTGTGTAGTCAAAACATGGCCACAAACCTCCTGCTTGAAAGGCTTTGCAAGAGTGTATTCCTAAAATGCCTGCCTAACTTCATGGAGATATTGCTCTTACTTTGAAACAAAAGAAAACCTGCACGTTAATCCCAGTGACATTGCTACAGGAACCTTATTTACAGTATGATTAAAAAATGGTCCTTTCTTACAGCCTCATTAAATCTAAGCCTCATTTAACTACTAGGACATTTTTACAATGGGTTTACTGACATACCATGATAAATGTCTGTATAACATCCTTCAACAATAGCCCTGACTACAGCCATAACCACAATGTGTATAAACACTGCATCAGCTCTAACAATGTGCTGTCCTCAATAGCAGGAAGTGAAGTGCCACTAAACACATTTTTACTGAGCCCCAAGTCTCCAAACCTGTGTTTTGCTTTAGGTTTTCTCACTGGTTTCTCTTTTGTTTTAGGAGGGGGGCTTCTTTGTTTTGCCTTCTTGGTGGGAAAAGAAACGATCTCCTTAAAATTATGAGAATTAAGATGTTAAACTTTGAAAATATTACAGGCCCCTTTGAAATTCTGACCTAGGCAGAAAGGTTTCCTGAAATTTGATTCTTGAAGAGATAAAAGGGCTGGCAGGCGGATGAAAGCAGCCCTACCCCTTTTTTTTCCATGTCAGAGAAATGAATGGAACAGCTTGTGAGTAGGTGTAAGTCACCCATTCAGGAGCCAGGCTGGAGCCTGTTTGCCCTGAAATATCAGTGTCAGGTTACTGTGCAAAGCCACGCCACTGTGAGCCAGCACTGACTCCATCCACGGCAACAACAAGCATTCTGGAGCTGGAACAAACTTTTCAAACTGGAAGGCAAGGAATTGAAAGATATTTCTGGGGGAATGGTGCCTTCAAAGCACCTCTATAAATGGTTATCCACTGTAACTCAGCCCTGCAAGGCACAGCCACCAGGAGCAGCAGAATTGTACAACAAACCAAAACTGAGCAGGCTCAAATGCTCTCCTGCTCATGGCTGGCCTCTGATTTAATTTCACATCAAATGATTATCTCAAAGCTGGACATGGTAAACCTACAGTATTTTCGCTGGAGACTTGGGTCTGACATTCTGTCTAAATGAAATTTCCCAGTTGTCCCAAACACTTTTTATCTTATTTCCATGCTGGCAGTTTGAAATGTCACTATGCATTGCCACAATGACAGATGAGCAAAGGCATAAGAAAGCAACAGAGCTGCTTTCTCCAATGAACCATGCCTGGCAAATGTGAAAATTCACTTTTGCCCCTGGCTCCTGGCCCACTCCCAGGTATTGATGGTAATAGGGACAAGCTCAATAATGTAACTTCACACAGGTTGGAAGATAGATCATGAGTTAAGAAAACTTTGTATGTATGTATATACATACTCACATTATTTAAAAACACCATTAAAGATGAAATCTTGCAAATATTTTTTTTGCTTTTTACCACAGGTTATCAGATCCTGACAGCAATAAGCACCCTAGGATACAGGAGATGAAGTCATGTGGCCATAATACATATTTTATGCAGATTAATAGACTGAGACCTAGATGGTAGTGGTCAAAAACTAAACATCCTTCAGAAAACTTTTTTGTAGGAGATGATGCCTCATGCTCACAGGGATTTCAGAACCTACAGACATCCCTTCAGTGGCAGTGGGGAGCAGACCACAGAACATTTATCACTGCCCTAACTTAGGGATTTCTGATCAACTACAGTGGGCATCTTCAAACTGTGAACTAGGGTACCTCTTTGCTAAATCCTGCTGTAGTGAAATGATAATCTTCTGCCTCTAAAAGGCAACTCCTTTATATAGGCTTGCTCATGTCATAGAGCTGACAACCAGTGGGAGAAAAATAGATGGGGTTACATTACCAATTAACACCAGGATACTGCTTAGTCTCTCCCATTTGAGCCACTGCTCACTCTGCCACTGCTGTTTGCCTCCCCTCAGCAGACAGGCAGAGCTGCCACTCCCTGCAGAGACTCCTCCTGTGTGGTGCTGAAAGTTGCTATATTGGTATGCAGCAACCTCCACCAGCGTGTGAGATGCTGCTCTCACCCAAGTCAGGGCTGGAAATTTCACCCATGATTTATTTTTCAATAAGTCATCTCTTGCTGTCCTGCTCTTTGATATTGCTTTGCTTCTGAGAGCCCTGAAGACATGAAAAGGTGCATTTCTATTAGCAGCATCCACTTCAAAACTTAGCATGCTACCCTCTTTATAAGGCCCTGCTGCCTTCCATTCCCTAACACAGGCTGTTACTCAGCCTTCTCCTGCCTTTATCACAGAAGAAATCATTTTGACTAGCACAATAAAAGCCAGAGGTCACCATGATGTCTTTTATAAGCATGAGGAAACAAACTTTTTAGTGGAAGGTAGGGTAAAAATCAAGTCCTGCACCGTATTTTGGCTGCATTCCCCTGAAGAAGTTAATCTGTAGAAGTCTTTTCTTTAAAAGTACAAAACTGAGGCCTCAAATGGCCAGAATTTTCCGTGGCCGAGATGATACACATGAGGTACACCATATTTTGGGGATATATTTTCAGAGCACAGTGGGATCCACCTGAAACCTTCCTCTTCCAGGGATGCAGGAGATCACACCTGCCTCCTGCACACCCACAGCCAGAGCCATTTCCTTAGCTTACAGCAATGCAAGCTTAGCTTACTCCTTAGCTTGCCACTCCCTTGCTACACCTGAGAGGAAAAAAAAGAGAAGGGAAGACTGCTGGGATGGTGACTTCAGTTTATACCATACTCCAGTGGTCAGAAAAACTTCCTCAGAAAGCTCTGCCCAGGAGGTATGAACAAAGAACTCTTCAAAAACCAAACAGAAAACTGGAAGAACTAGCTTCAACACGTCCTACACACAAGGCCAGTACCTCTATGGCAGCATGCAGAAACACAGTGCATCTATCATACTTACATCAACATTATTACACTCACATGCAGCACAGTCCATCTGCTTTCTCATACCTACCTATGCACATAAATAGACAGGAGCCTGCAATCAAGCAAGGAAACCAGCACGAGGGTTTGGCTTGGTGAAGGAGCTCGACACACTTGGTGTATCAAAAGGTACAAGCCCTACTGCTGGAAGCCTGGCTGCTGAGAGTTTGAGACTTTCTGTGCTGACAGGCACAGAGAACTCTGCATTTGACCTGAGGACAAGGCTTCCAAAATGGAATGGCAGAACTGGGATTGTGGGTGTGGAGTTTGAATAGAAGTGTGTAATATCACATGGTGGAAAATGTAGAGTTTAAGGTTTTAGAATACAGTAATATATATATAGCAAGATGGAGGTTTTAGGGTGGAGGGTGGTCCTTCTTCTTCACCTTCTTCTCCATGGGTTTGGGTGGTTTTATGAAATTGGATAAAAAAGTCCCCATTGCGTGGTTGGTTATTGGGTTAAAAGTGAAAATAATTTAGGTGTCATTCCTTAATTGGACAGTTTATCCTTAAAAGGCCTTGTAGAGTTAGATACAGGATCCTTTTGTAGCTTGTTAGAGTGAAGTGCTGTAGAACTCACAGTTTGTGAGACTGTAACATGGACAGGAACTAACAAACACCTGAGTCCCAACATGAAACACCATCTCGTGATTTAATCCCGACCCTGACCAAGGAGGAGGAAAAACAAAACCGAACACCCTACCAAACTTTGTTCATCAAATTGTTAGAGCAGCTCAACTTCTGCCTGCTAATTTATACATTTATAAAATGTATAGAATTTATAAAAGGGAGAGCAGTATTCACTGTTGTGCCTTGCCTAGCTGCTTAATTGCAATGTGTATCTGGCCAGATGAATTAGCCACGTGTTTCAAATACAAGCAATGGCTGTCAGTCATTTCTCCACAGTGTTTACCATTTTGCAATGCTTAAATCACTTTCAGGATGCCCTTACAAAGGTAACTTTATTTCTTACAATGCATCAGGACCAAACATGACCTGTTTTCATTAGCTACAGTGCATGCAAGTCTACTAATACTGGAGCTAAATCCAGCTGTTCACAAGTCAAATGTTTGGTGCAAGGCACTTTCCTTGGCTCCCTTATGGGCAACAGAGAGAGAGAGACAAACCCTTTTTGCAAAGGGTGCAAGGTGTAAAGCAGCTGGGATGGATTGCATGTGCTGCTTTCAGTCTCCTTTCATGAAAATAGGGAGTTAGTTGAGGAACTCTTGCTTAGTTTCACACTGTAACTTTTAAATTAAAAAAAAAAAAAAACCAACATCAAGGCTCCAACCCCAAATTTACTGCACCTTAAGGGACATGATAGATTATATAAAATAAAGCTTCTGCAAAAATGTGGTGAGATAGGTGTTTGTTCACACGAGCATGCACGTATATATACAGTACATAAAATCTGACACCTAAAAAAATATATATATCAACTTCTGGCAATATTGAAAACCCTTCAACATGCTTGTTGTGTGCAATGCTTATAAGAAGGCAACTGTGATACTGCTTTTAAGCTATTTTAGTAAGGGCCCTTGACAAGCTTCACATAAAATATTCAGCATTGATGCTTTCAAGTCCACACAATTTAACTTAAAAAGCTCTCTTCTTCAACCCACATTATAAATAGGTTTATTATAAAGGTGCTGTGTGGATTAGATGTTTCCCTTACCCTTCCCAAAGCATGACTGTATTGGGCTGCATCACAAGCAGAAGCAGAAATTGAAAAACAATTTTTTTTTTTTTAATTAAAATTATTTCTGGAATGTTTTTATAGTTTTTAAGAAATTCAGAGGCATTTCACGTACTGTTTCAAATAGTTGTGTTTACATCTCCAACAAGTAACTGTAGGGCTGAAAAGCAGTCAGAATTAGGAGGGTACTCTATTAATTTAGTCCTCCAGTATGAAACTGTATTGCCCATGCCTTTACAGGAAAGAATTTGTCTTCCAAATTAACTTTTGAAATTACATCCTTTCTTGACAGAACTGAGGAGCAAATGCTACTGATTTCAGAGGGAGGTGACTTTCATCCTTAATCTTTTATTTTTCATCTGCATAATGAACTGATAACCTGCTCAATGTAAGGAAGTTCTTTAAATAATACCCTGAAATATGACAAACACAGAAACCACAGAACTCACGTGACTTTTTAAACTGCAGCTGCAATGAAGGCATAAAGAAAAAGCCTTTTTGTTGCAAATTCTTACAGGCCTGGAGCCTCTAATATATTTTTCTGAGCTGTTTAGATGGCCAAGCTGGCATCAAGGTGCAGAGATGGCTGAGCCTGCATGCTGTATTTCACAATGGAAATCTGCAGTCCTGAGTCAGGCAGAATTCCAAGTACAGTATTTTAAATTTTTTCCTCATCTGTTGTCTAAGAACTTCAGGATCAAACACATGATTTAAAGCCTACTGAGAGCAGTGGGAAAATCCTATTGGCTTCAATGAGCTTTGGATGAGACTCAGAGGACCACAGTCAGAAAGTTATCTAGGGATGAAAAATATATCTAGTGAGTTTTAGGCCAATTTTGTAGCTCAGCACCAAAACTTCTGGTCATCTCAGTTTTTCTATCTCAACCTTTCAATCCCAAACTTTACTAGTCAGACATTTTCTTTATTCAAAAATCCAATATTCAATAATCAATAATCAAATGCCTCTTTTCTGCTCTCTTTCTCTTCTCTTTTTGGTACATTTGGGAATTTTATCATTGCCAGTAGAACTCGTGATAAAATAGAGACCAATAACACTTTTAACTTCTTCCAGTGTTATGCAAAGATATTTTAACTGCTGTTGAACTCAAGCTATAGGAAATGGTGATTTCAAAGTGAACTTGGTACAGTCATTGAAATATTTCCTATAAATATTTTAGATGGTAATTCTATTCTTCCCAAAGAGAAAATGACTTAATTATCAGGGGCTTCTGCTCACAGTATTCATGGGAGCAGATATACTTTTCAGCATATTTAAAGAAACTAAATTATGAAAAGCAGTTCACACAGGGTAATTATTTGATAGTTCATTATGATGAACAGTACATTTATTTATAATAAGTGCCATGTTTTATAGCATGATACCAAAATCAGATACTACTTCATAGCTGTTAGAACCCTGGTTATTGAGAATTTTAGGCTTTTTGTGCTGATAGGCACTGACTCCTAAGAGAATATTACATTTGACTTGAGGCTGTAGAAAAGGTCTCTAAAATTGAATGATAAAATTGGGATTATGGGTGTGTAGTTTAAATAGAAGTGTGTAATGTTACATAGTAAAAAACTTAAGAGTCTAAGGTTTTAGAATATAGTAATATATATAAAGCAAGATGGAGGTTTTAGGGCAGAGGCTGGTCCTTCTTTTTCACCTTCTGCTTCATGGGTTTGGGTGGTTTTGTGCAATTGGATTAAAAAGTCCACATTGCAGGCCATGGGTGGCTGGTTATTGGGTTAAAAGTAACAATAATTTAGGTGTCATTTCTTAATTAAACAATTTATCCTTTAAAAAACTTTGCCCTTCTCTGTGTTTTACAATCCACCATTTAACCTTTAAGCACGTGTTTACCAAAACCTCAGCAGGCACAATGGCTTTCTTCAGCTGGAGAACACCAGGCACACAAGGCAAGGTTTGTGCAAGGTTTTAGCTTCTGCTTGACTGCAAGGTATAGCAAAACAGCCTCCCTGTTTGTCTTGGGAGGGGGGGAACAAGGTTCCTCTGTCTTCTCATCCCAGATCTGAAAGTCACTTACACAGACTGAGACTTCATCTCCCACTGAAATGAGGAGGGGTCTGCCCAACGATTTGAAGTGGATCAAGATTTAATTGAGGTGAATATTGGCAAGACATTTACTGCAGAGTTATTGCAAAACACATTTCATTAATGACAATGATGCTAAAACATTGGAAATCCATAAAGGTGGAATCAGAAAGACAAAATGCTCACGGAAGTCAATGGAAATAAGCTCTGGACCCCACTTTGCTTACAAAGCAATACCTTCTTTAGAGTTAGTAAAATTTTACACAAAGGATTAGTAGAATGTTACCTATTATTTACATAAAATCCCCATAAAAATGTAAGAGAGCAGATACAAACAGTGAAAACACAGCAAGGGAGTGGAAGGAGACCCAAGACCGTGTTTCCACAAACACACAATCACTGCCACTCATTCAGGGGAGCTGCTTGCAACAAGTGACATTTTTCACACCACAATTTGCAGGGCAGACTCATCCCCCTACTTTCAGCCACCCCATCCCATATGTGAGAAATCAAGCACAGAAACCACAGTGTGCAGACCTCACTTGGAGGTGTACCACCACCACCCCCAGCCTTTTTTCCCCCCTGCACAGCTCCCCGAGCTCAGTGTGCCTGGCCAGGGGCCACGGAGCAGCAGCACAAGAGGACCCCGTGCTCAGAGCCCTGGGCCTTGAAGGAATCACCACCCCAATGAAAAAAAAAAAAAAAAAATCTAGTTGCTGGGACAGAGTATCAAAAAGAGCAGTTCCTATTCCCTCGAAAAGTTTGCCCTTTCTTGTCAGCTTTAGCTGAAGTAAAAATTACTTCTCCTGAAATATAACCACCAGAGTGAGGTGAGAAGAAAGTGCAATATTATTAGGACCAAAGTGAAAGCTGTGATATGAAAGTCACAACCCCCTCCACCCTCACTATTTATTCCAACTAGAATAACATCTATGCTCACGCCGATATTCACCTTCTTGTCACTTGAAGAGAAAGAAAAGTCAGACCAACTTTTAAATTAACTTACATACCACACCTCCAGAAGTGATTAATACTTCTTGAAAGGATAGTTAAGAACAGCAACAAAAGAAAAACCTAGATTACTGTAAATGAGCACGATTTCTTCTTGACCTAACCTCAGACAGGAAGATTTAATTGACCATGTTGTAAGGTCAGCTGCTACAAAATTCTGATTATCTAAGGTTTTCAGTGCACAATTCAGCATGATGCTTCTGCATGAAAGGCCAGTGCCTGTGACAGAATCACAGAATTAACTAGGTTGGAAAAGACCTTTGAGTTCATTGAGTCCAAGCTGTGACCTAACACCACCTTGCCAACCAGACCGTGGCACTGAGTGCCACATCCAGTCTGTTCTCCAGGGATGGTGACTCTCCCTGGGCAGCCCACTCCAGTGCCCAATCACCCTTTCTGTCAAGAAATTCTCCCTAATATCCAGCCTAAACTTCCCCTGGGTGCAGCTTAAGGTAGGCTAAAAATCACAGAGACCTTCCATTACAGAAATAAAAGATGCAAGTGAGAAAATCTGTGGAAAATCCCTGGGGAAGGAAGGCTGACCTGCAGTGCCTGCCCCAATGGGCTGAATCCATCAGCACCAGCAGCATCCATGGCCAGGAGCTCCCCCTGACTGCCAGGAGCTTTCCAGAAGCTGCTCCTGGTGTTAATCTCTGTTGGCATTAGCCAACACAGAGCTCCAGAAGCAGAGGAATACTGAATTTTAGCCTTGTGTGTGTGCAGGGTCTGTTTGCAGCGAGTGGGGTGCCTCGTTATTATTTGTTGCTGGTTTTCACTGCTCACGTGGTGGAAGAATGCTGACGCCTCTTTTATCTCTAGCAAAAGGTCTCCAAAAATATTTCAGGCTCTACTGATTGGTTGCTTTCTTGCACAAATTGTTTTAACTGAGTTTCCATGGAAAAGGATATTTTGGAATGCACAATTAGAATGATTAGCAGCTAAAATTAAAAAAAATAAGGTGGGGCCCTTTGGTGCACGTTGGTGGTGCAACCTTCTCACATTGTGTAGCTAAACATAAACCCAAGTGTCACAAGCAGCTGCCACCCCCAGTACAACAGGGGGACAAAAGAGCCTACAGTAAGTAGAAGTGTCATTTTATCTACAATAAGCAGAAGAGTAGCCTGACACAAGGCTGCTCGTGCAGCAGAAATTAAGATTCAAAAGACAAGTGGCTGCAGCGAGACAAACTTCTAATTCTGATTTAATTCACGTGGATTTTTGAGTTTTTACATAGCAAATTCTAGTTTGTATAAAGTATATTATTACTGTGTTGGACAGCTAATTGTTTTTAACATTTACCCCAAAGATGTAACCACCCACATGAAGCCTACACTTACAATAATGTAATAAAATCATTAATATCCAAAAAATGAGCAATATTTACTTGTTCCTAAAGTTAAAAGTCAAGCCACTTAACTGAAAGAAGTCTCTGAGTAAACTCTTAGAATTATAGTTTCCTGGAAAAATGGTTACAGGATTCATTTCTGGTTTTTTAGAAGGTAATAAATTTTTTTACTTTAGTTCATGTAAGTAGTACATACTAATGCTTGATTAAAATGAAAAGGAAAAATCAAAAAGAAACTGGGAATCAATAAAGTAAAAGTACCACCTACAATTTATGAATAAAAACTAAGTATAAAACACTATATCCATCATCTCTGTAATCCTGAAAGACTGGCTTGACCAGGAACAATAGATTAGTTGAAAAAGCTGAGACAAAGGTAATATTTTGTCTTATAAGATAAAATTTGCTGTAATGAACTTTTTTCTTATGCATTCACAGTCCTAAGCTAGTTTCATTCTCTGGTAAGAGAATGCATTTGAAAACATTCTCTGTGTTAATTTATAAATTATTTCTAATAATTTGCATCAAAAGACAGCCGGAATTCATGAAAAAAAGAGATTAAAAAGCATAATTCATCACTTTATAATAAGCAAATATTTAAGTATATATACAAAAAGAAGAACAAAAATATTAATGTATTACATCATTTTTATGCTGCTACTTAAATACAAGTCAGCAGCATACTGTCCCAAGTTTATAAAAGTGACATGCTGCCCATTACTGACACTCAATTTTCTTCACTTAAGTAACTGCTTGCAGATTTTTAAGAAGTAAAATAGCAAAAAAAAAGG
>VZRH01006104.1:56864-76072 GCA_013397555.1 Urocynchramus pylzowi | reverse complement strand
GTAAATACATAAAATTTCGAATAGACATGTGTATACTGATATATAATTATATTTAATTAATTATACTTATATACAATTTTTAACTTATATTATCTACTATATATATTCTTATATATATAAAAAACCAACAAAATAACAAAATTAACAACTCAAACTGTCACTAGACAATTGAAATGCTAACAGAACAATTCCATCCATAGTAGTGTTGTATTTAAAATTAAGTCCTGGAGAAGATNTAGTAGTTCAGTGAGACCTGCATTAGCAGGGATTGGTGTTGGGATCAGTTTTATTTAACATCTTTATTAATGATCTGGAAGAACGGGTAAACAGTGCATTAATTAAATTCACAGATTTCAATGTAGTGAGAAGTGTTATAAACATGACAGTGGGGAAAGAAATTATGCCAAAGGGGGTTAGAAACACTGAGATAAGTAAGAAAAGGGGATTCCTTCTGCAAAAAACGCAGGCTAACAGATCTGAAGAGAATTGAAAGCCACAAAGAGCCAGTGAGAGGGAGAATCCCAAACCTGTTAAGCTAAAATGGAAGAGCCAGGGGCAGCAGCTGACAGCAAATTATGCATGGGCTTGCAACATGGATGGGGAAAAGAATAAAATGATCTGGGCTGCACACGTGGTTGTGCCACAACATCAGAGCCTGATGCAAGCCTGGGCTTCCTGCAGAAGCAGAGGAAAAACAGTCCCCATCCTTCAGCAGGGTTCCAAGCAGCCAAGGATCCCCTGGCAGTGACAGAGATCAGCAGTTGGATTCTAAGCCTTGTGAAAATTTGAAAAAAAAAACCCCAAAAAACAGCCAGACAATCAACCAACCAAATACCCTGGAATATCAGGCACCTCACCAGAAATAACAAAGAGGAAAAGAGAAAAATCTGAAAGGAATACGAAGACTGAGGGTATAAAATAAATGACACAAGGCTAGAAAAGTAACATCAGGAAGGGTACAAGAAATCTTTAGGCTCATCTCAAACACAGCACAGTTTGGGCTTTTTTAAAATAAAATAAGCCTAGGAAACATATTAGCAGAATATTAGTTCCCATTAGTAACATCTTCACTACACTGAGGTACAACCTCAAAAAGAATTAACTGAACTGCTTTTCTTCATTCATTAAAACTGGGCATAATATTCAAAAATATAGTGTAGGAGACAATCCTGCAACAGCAGGCTGATTTAATAGGTCTTTTCCATCTCTAACTTCTATGATTCCTTAAGAGACAATAAGCAGAGAGACAACCCTCTGCAAAATTAAATCACTGGGATTCAACTGGAGAAGGAAAATTAAATCACAGCAAAGTATTTTCTTCTTTGTAAGCATTAGCATTAATCACATGTAAAAGTAAAATATTAGTTAATTTGATTCCCTGGGCCTTCCAGACTCTGGTCGAAATGAATCAATGCAGGAAGACTGATTTCTCTGATAACTGGGGAAATGGTAAGGAGGGAGGAAAAAAAGAAGTAAGGAGGGAAAAAAAAAAAAAAGAAGGTAGAAATAGCTGGTGAAAATGAAATTACCAAAAGGAATTTGACTACAGAAAACCATGTTAGAGCACCCATTTCATCTCTATTCCTAATAAGAATAGTATATGTAAAATTTCATAGTGGTGGCTTTGAAAAAGTGTTATTTAACTATGGCTAGAATTGGGATAAGTCACCTTGGACAGTACAAACTCTCCAAGTTACTACTTCAGGTGACTAAAACCTCTCAAAAATGGCTTTTTTTCTCTGTCCCCTTCGGGAGGTCAGCCCTCTGCAGCACCTGGGGTTTGCCAGGGACAAGGTGGTGGCACACCAAAATGCCAGCTCCACCCCCACAGCAGACTGGGCAGATTGAATTCACAAGGCACAGCTAATTTGGGAACCCCTTCTCCTGCCCTGCCCTGCTGTGACAAACTGGTTTGGGAGCCCTTCTCCTGTCCTGACCCTGCTGTGACAAACTGGTTTGGGAACCCCTTCTCCTGTCCTTCTGTGACAAACTGGTTTAGGAGCCCTTCTCCTGTCCTGACCCTGCTGTGACAAACTGGTTTGGGAGCCCTTCTCCTGCCCTGCTGTGACAAACTAATTTAGGAGCCTTTCTCCTGTCCCCCAGGAGGGAAGTGTCACAGCATAGGAGCCCCTTCTCCTGTCCTGCCCTGCTGTGACAAACTGATTTAGCAGCCCTTCTCCTGTCCTGTCCTGCTGTGACAAACTGGTTTGGGAGCCCTTCTCCTGTCCTGACCCTGCTGTGACAAACTGGTTTGGGAGCCCTTCTCCTGCCCTGCTGTGACAAACTAATTTAGGAGCCTTTCTCCTGTCCTGCCCTGCTGTGACAAACTGATTTAGGAGCCCTTCTCCTGTCCTGTCCTGCTGTGACAAACTGGTTTGGGAGCCCTTCTCCTGTCCTGCCCTGCTGTGACAAACTGGTTTGGGAGCCCTTCTCCTGTCCTGACCCTGCTGTGGGTCACTTGGCTGTGCTCAAGCCCCTCACTCAGCCACTGGACCTGCAGAGTGTCCCCACAACTCCGTCACCCAGGAGGGAAGTGTCACAGCACCCCCTAAACCCCCTCCTGAGGCCCCAAAAGGCCAGGCTGGACAAAGCCAGGCCTAACCAAGCTCTCAGTAGCTGGGGGCAGGCAGCACAAAGCCTTTTAAATTAGCAGGGGGATGATGGCAGGGAGCTGTAAGGGAGCGGCTCTCGGCACAGCCAACGAGGACTCAGATGTCACTGGACATCAGGACTGGGCCAGTCTGCAAAGGCTGGTAATTTCTGCTGATTTCAGCTTGTGAGCTGCAGAAACTGATGCATGTGCCATGGGAATACAGGAAAAGTGGGCACGAGCACAGTGAGAGGAGAGCAGAGCAGCTGGGACGAGCCCTGCTGCCTTGGGGCCAGGGTTTGCTCCAGACAGACAGCAGCTCTTTAGTTCAGGGACAGACTTTACTGAGCTGGCTAAGGGGTACATCATCAACATCACCAAAACTTAAAAAAAAATAAAATTAAATAAAATAAAGCCAAAGGAACAATATAGAAAAAAAAATAACTAACAATCTGGTTTGTTTCTTTTGATACATTTTAAAATACATACTTTCCTCCTAAAGGCAAGAAATACTGCATTTAATTAGAAGAATAAATCATTACATTTTTATAGTTAGCAGTTTCTTCTACAATGAAACTAGATTAGTTTCTCACTACTCATGCTGTTTATTGTTCAAATTTTATGGTAAGTTCTAATAATTGAAGTGTTACAAACAGTTCAGTTTGGGGTTTTGTTTGGTTTTTTTTTCCCTATTAAACCAGCCCTCAGACTATCCTTTTGTGTTTTATATATATATATATATGTATTTCACAAAAAATCTCTCTGGTTTTCTACCTATTGCAGGGAAATACACATTGTCTTAAATGATCCTCTGAATGTTGTGGGGATAGATTTATCCCTCAAATTCTACAAAGAGTTTAAAACTTAGCCTCACATATGAGCAAAGTTTGAATTTTAATCCTCACACTTAAAACTGGGCAGGTTCTTCACATCCAAAACACAGGTCACCAGTGGTTCTGCTGTGACAGGACCTGTCCTGCACCATGTAGCTACAAATGTCACTCACTTATGCAATTTTCTACAGGACTGCAATTATTTCCTTCTATTTTCCCCCTCCTACAGCAACAAAATCAAGATGTAAACACAAAGAAAGTGCAGCAGACACCTCACTGATTTCACTGCCATTTGAGACAAGCCCAGCAGCTCTGTGCTGGGAGCTGATGAGGGAAGCACATTAAGCACTTGCAACAGAACATCCAAGCAGACCTGTTTTGCAGCCTGATTAATAGAAACAACCTCTGAGGACTAATCACAAGTCAAGCCCTGTTTTGTAGATTAATAGAACAAAAGCACAAGAGAATAGGGAAGGTTACAGGACTGGAATATAAATAAGAAAAGGTGTACATTCTAGGCAGATTGACTGCTAGTAATTATCAGCTAAAGGCACATCCTTACAGAGAGGTCTTGCTGCTGTGTGCTAGAGCAGCTCATTTCCAGATGAACCATCAGTCTATGTATCTCTGAATATTCTGTCCCCAAAATCCACAAAACAATGACAAAACAGGTGTTTGTTTCTCTGAAACAAATCACACCTTCAGCTCACTCCTTCAGTGATTCACTTGGATTTCTAGGCTGATATTAGGTGATTACAGTTTGTAGCAACTACACTTTTCAGCTGCACATATGTGGGTCAGAAATACAAGACTGGCACGTGAGGAACTGACTGTTACACCAACCCTGCAATGTGGGACCAGATGCTGCAGCCCAGCAGAGATGCCACATACCCCATCTGGCCCTGCAAGGAGCTGTGCAGAGTGATCCACACTTGGGTTAACTCCATCATTTTCCAAGCTTTCCCAAATGTTCCACCTCTATACAAGCAGCAATATAAGCTCTTGAACCCTATAAATCTAGGAGTTTATAAAAAAAGATGTGCAGGTCAGGCAGTGGGAGACAATATTCCTTAAAATGGCACTTTGCAGGTTTCTCAAGAAACATGAAACTTATGTTATATTCATAAACAGAAGGAGCCAAGCTTACTAAAAACTGAAAAACCAAATTCAGGGAGCCATAACTCGAGATTACAGTGGGGCATCCCATATTAAAAATGGGAACACTTGCAGCTTTCAGACTAGCAGCTCAGGTTGCCTTTCTCCTTTTTCTTGCAGTGCAGGCCAAGGAAGTGTCCCAAGCAGCCCAGATGGAACACCAAGGGAAGTGTTAAAGAGAACACCTTTCTTGAAATTTATTACATTCCCAGTTTTGAAAACAAGATGCCTTAAAATCAGTGCCAGGAAAAGGAGTCTGAAAGACAGCCCTCCTTCTTACATAAAACTTACTTTATATATTACTTATATAAAATTGGAGGCACTACACAACTATAAATAACAATAAACCTGGCTCAAGAGATTAATACACTTAGCAGCTTCAAATATCAGCTTTTGTCAGTGAGACACACTGATCCACATAGGCACAAAAATAAACTGGCTTTCTGAAGGACCAGACCCCACAACCTTCCTGCCAGCTCTACCCATCCTACAAATGCTGCTGAAGCAGCAAAACTGGAGGTGAGAGTTCTCCAGAAGCACAGGACAGGCAGGCTGGCAGATCTGCAGATCCAAAGCTCGAGTCCTCACACGACTTGCAAAATAAATACGATGGCAGAGTTGTCAGATGATTTCAAATCATCACGAGATCACGTCCTGGGAAGCATTATTCCCTTTGTCCAAGTGGCTGTGTTAGAAATGTCAGCAATCCTCACATTTTACACATAGACAAACCATAATATAGACCAGCACCTAAACCTTTTAGGGGTGGTTATAAATACCCACGGGTCTCATTGATTTTCAACTGAATCCATGAGTGTTGACCACTTCTAAAATAAGGTGCCAGATCTATTCTACTGAACAGATTCTCATGAAAATCTGATGAATGTAGTTGTCACTCTTGACCTTTATGTCTATGCTCAGATTCACAATCAGTGGTCTCTTATTTAAAGTGCATGTGCAATTTTTGCTTTATTTCATAGCTTCTGCGAATTACTTTAAGCAGTTTATACACATGTCAGGGTGAAGTTAGCATTGTGATCAATAAGTATTAGATAAATATGACCCAAATCATCTGAAAGACAGTCATGAGAAATCTTACCCTTCACTGGGAGCTAACAAAATCTAGTCACTTACTTTTTAACTTACTTTTGGATTTTAAAAAACTAAAAATAATTGCTTCTCCATTTCTATTGCATTTTATCCCCACCACATCAAGCGAGCTTTATTGTCAACTCTACCTGTGATGTAAATTCTTCCACATTTCTTCCTGTTTGTCCTGAATAGATGATCTGTGAAACAAACCACTTGCACATTGCATCTGTTTCCCATACCCAACCACCTTCTTCCCTCTCACCTCCTCCATCCCAACTCCATTTGTTTCACTCCCCAGGAAGCTGGGCTCCATCACACGGAGTGCTTGCTCCAGGAGGCAAACACTGCAAATACCAAACACCATCCCCCCACTTTCCTTAGCTTTTATATCCCAGCTGACATCACATGGTATGGAATACTCCTGTGGTCAGTGTCCCAGCTGTGTCCCCTTCCAAAATCTTGCCCAGGGATATTGGAGACAGCAGTGCTGATGCTGTAGCCAAAAGACAGGTGTGTCACCAACACCTTTCCATCTCCCAGGGCAGAGCACAGCACTGGGATGGTGCTGTGAGAAACAAGCTCCAGCTCAGCCAGCCCCAACACATCCTCCAACAGGCTTCTCTGCCTGTCACTCAGAGCATCCACCTGCTCCCTAATTCTTCTTGCTCAGGTCATAGGGGAAATGAAGCAATGAAAGTAATGAGGCTTGAAGAGCACCACGCAATGCAAAATCCATCCTGATGTCAGCTTGTCAGAGCTGGAGCCCCCCTCTTACTTCTCCACTCTCCTGCCGTGAAGGTGGCTGTCCTAGAGAGAAGTAATTTTTCAGATAAGCTGAACAGCACACTATTTCCAGCTTTGTCTTCCTTCCCTTCTGTACCAGACCACCACAAAGAGGTATGGTGCATGTGCAGGAGGAAGGAAATGGAAAAGCAGGAGTCCTGAAGTGCAGAAGCTGCACAGGAGAATTTATTCAAGCAAGCACCAACAGACTGCAAGGAGTCCAGCCCTGTACAGAACAGCCTATCTCCAGATTTGGCTGAACTCCTGCCTTAACTCCTCTTTCCCAGCTCCCACTCTTTAAGGGGCTTCAAACCCCCTCCCAAGACAAAGTCTGATGCTACAGAGTTTAAAATGCCAGGAGTTTTGTAGCATTCTGTCTCCTGCTCTTGGTAACTCCTGACTGGGTGTGAATGCTTTCAGCCTGCTCCTTGCACACGGATGCCACAGTGACCACTGTGTTATTCCAGTGTTCAGCTAAAGGAAAGCAAACTGCCTGATCCTGGCAAGTAAAAACACACCAACCAAAGCAAAACTACAAGTGTAAGCACAACCTGTCTATCAAAATGTCCTTCTTGTTGAGCAAACCATACTTCAACCCACCAGTGGTAGGAGGGCACCATGAATGATCAACACCCCAACACCACAGCTCATGCTCCTTCTGGCTCTCTGCTTTTTTTGCACAGCAGAAAACTGAACTCCAGGAAAATGGAGCAAGAATTAGAGACTCGGAGCAGATTTCCACAATCATTTGTCTGTACTGCTGTGGAAGAATTCAAATCCCTGTTTCCACACCAGGAAAGATTTAGAAGAGCTACCATTTTATGTCTCGTTGAACTGGCTAGAATTCCACTCACAAATAGGCACAGTTTATTTGCTAACACTAGTAATGAATACTCTAAAGTTCTTATTCCTGCTGAAGTCAAGCCTGAAGAAAATATCAAGACTTCATGATCTGCCCCAGTGCCAGGATGCAGAGCTGTCCAAAGAATTAAACAGGGCAGAGGTTTGTACCACAGCATTAAAAATTACTTATGAGCACTGTATTTAAAATGACAAACATCCCCCTCTTTATTTAAAAAAAGAAAAAAAAAAAAAAGGAAGGAAAACAGAAAGAAAGCTTTTAAAAGTCAACAGGACAATTTTTTACTTGGAAGAGAATCTGATATCAAGGAGACCAAAGAAAAATCAGCTACATTCCCAAGAAGGCAAAAAATGTAAACAAACCTCTGCAATTCTAGACCAGGGGGAATTCATTCTTCCATTCTAAACTGAGAGACCTGGAGGACAAATGCCAAGAAAAACGAAACAGAAGCCTGCACCTTTAAACACAGCCACGCTGCAGTGGTGGTGTGTTTGTTTAACACACAGACAGGAGACTTCAGTCTTTGCCAATAATTCTCTCAGTTGCTGACTTCTACTGCATAAACACCAGAATTCCTGAAAAACTGGTGCAACACACACGGCCTTGTCCAGCCTCCCCTGGTTTCCTCACCACTAAATAGCAAAGAAAAACTTTACTGCTGCATAGTCCATTTTCTATCCCTCCTTTTTTTAGACACGAGCTAATTGCCAGCTAAGACCATGAAAATAAAAGAAATGAGATCCATTCCAACCCATCAGTGTATCTGAATCCCATCATGTGAGTTGCCAATTGGTTTTCCAGTCCTCACGCTCAATATCTGCTGTTAATTTGCTTGCTATTTCAAGAACTTGTCAGCAAAATCCATGATGCATTACAAAACTTATAATTGGAAAGGAAAAAAAAACCCTCTGACACCTCTCTGACAGGATAAACAGAGCATCTGAAACACTGATCAGAACAGGGCAGAGGTACTAACTTAGAGCTGCTTGTACTAAAATATCATTGCAAATGAAGCAGAGAAAGAAACCGAGTTAGAGAAATCATTTTAAACTGACGTAAAACCATTTGCTGAAACCCCAGATTTTACACTGGGCTAAAAAGAAAAGGAAAAGATTGCACAAAACATGATTTTAAAAGGAGATGGCTGAACCTGTCCCTGCTTTCTTAAGGCTGCATTATCTATGCCAATTAAAACTTTGCTTCTGAAAAAGAGTTAAGGCACTTCCTCTAGAGTTACTAAAAAAAGCAAATGAAAGCCTTGGCTGCGCAGACGTGAGTGATAGCGAGCCGTTTGTTCTTGACCTCTGGATCACCCTCCAGATCAAATTCTTGGACATAGGAAAAACCCACTAGTATTCATTAAAAGCAACTGGGAGGCCAAGCTTTGTGCTTCTGTTCCTGAGACCCGAGCGAGCTGCAGCTTGGCAAACGCGCAGGATACTGCTGAACAATGCTGCTGCTCCTGTCAGGAGGGAAGAGCTTTATCCCCTGCTTCATTCAGGGTGAATTAATTTTCATCACAATGATGCAAATCACAGATTTCAGTCATTATTTAAATAATTGATTGTCATCTTTAACGTTTGTGGAGCTTTTCAGTTATCCACATAAAGATGATTCTGTTAACCATTGACAGACATTGATTTATACTGAATTAGCTTTTACACTGCACATTTCTTCCTTCAAAAAGATACATTTATCTCCAGTTACCTAAACAGATATACNATAGATAGGCTGAAAGTCAATATATTTATTATTTATATTTATTGATATTACTGTAGATATTTATGTTATATTGTAGATATTTATATATATTTGTATATATTTACACTACACATTTCTTCCTTCAAAAAGATGCCCATATCTCCAGTGATCTAAACAAATATATAGGCTGAAAGTCGCTCTATTTATTATTTATATATATTATGATACATATTTTTATATAACATATATTATGGTGTATATATTTTATATATGTTAATATATTTACACTACACATTTCTTCCTTCAAAAAGATACATGTATCTTCAGTTATCTAAGCAAATATATAGGCTGAAAGTCCCAGACCTCCAGCTTTACTTCTCATTCTGATAGATATGAGTGGAATTCGCTCACATACTTTCATAGCTAAAAATGACGTAAAGGATTGCTTCGTAAGATTGTTTTACACTTACAGCTTTTGACATTTTCTGTGGAATTCTTATGCAGAACAGAATTTAAAACCCATAAATAAGCCTATTGCCTCCTTCTTCATAAAACTAAGAATCACGAATTTCGATGTGCACAAAATAAAGCACATCAGAACACTTTTTCTTTTCAACTACCTTTCTCTTTCAAACAGGCAAAAAACCACAAAAAATTACCTAGAGAGCTGGTCAGCAGGACAAAATAAAACAGCGAAAAATATTCTCCCTAAACAATTGTTTCTGTCAAAATGTGGTTTAAACAAATTCCGGCTCCAGTTAACTGCAGTTCTCTGGTGGTTTGAATGCTTTTAAAGCTTCATTAGAAAATACACACTGTGAGAATATTTGTATCCAAATGTCTACAGCACACTGTGGTAAATTCAGCCCTCAGCATGGATGAACAATTTCAAATGTAATTTTACAAAAACAACACGTATTTGAAAATAACGTTTGAATATAAGTAAAACTTACACTAATTCACTTATGCATATTCAGCACCCAAAGCTGCAGTAAAAACAGACTGTGTCTCCTTACCCTTTCACAGATACATCAGTATGAGTTATGCTTATGTTTACTCCACAGAGGGAGTTTTAAGATTTAAAAATTCATAAATCCATCACTGGTTTTATTTTCCATCCTGTTTAATAAGAAACCTCAATCTCAAATTTCCCAAGGAGGAAACGTTTTCACTGGAATCTTACAGAATTTTTTTACTGCATAAACCATCAATTATTTTCCCACCAAACAAGCCAGGTTCATAGGGCAAAGTAGAAGGAAGAGAAAGGAGGGGAATGTTTTTGTGGATTGTTATCTACAGACCAAATGGAAAATCTTCAGCCATTTTGTTCCTTCAAGGTACATCAAAGAATCTCTTATTTAAGGTGTGAAAATGTCAGTTACATTCTTCACCTCAGAAAATGAGCAGAGCTCTGAATGTGATTTATGTCCCACCCTTGCACTTTTCTCTTTTAGGAGCTGATACTCTTCTTTTCAACTTCCCTCCAGCTAATGCCATTTAATACTCTCAGAACTATCAAGCTAAATTCAAATTTTCTGCTCCTCAGAGACTGTTGTTATGCACCACAGCACACTCCAATTGCAAATACACATGAATGCTCTCATGTATTCTAAGTTATTTTTTACTCACAAATCCTGCTAAATTGTAAGTTAGGAGGCACTACTTGAATTCTCTTAGGTCTTTAGAAAGCTTTTAGATGTACCATGAGTAATAACATGTAATGAATATGAACTGATATTTCTTCTCTGTATTTACACTGAGTTGGCAATTTACATTTTCTAGTTAGATGACTTATAGCCAGCCTTCCCAGTACTCTGGCAATTACTTCTTAGAAACCCCTGACAGGCTGAAACCTCCAGAATCACATCTGTTATTCTTGGTTTGATCCCTCTTTTTTAAATTAAAACCAGTAGCTTTATCAGCAAATGAGAAATTTTTTTTCCCCCTCTGGAAATACTTACAGAACTGCACATAAATTGAACATGCCAACTTATCCCATGTTAGGGCTGGCACACCTTCTGGGTTAATGACCAGTGCTCCATTTCTGTGACAGAACTAATTGGGGTAAGGAGGCTGTAAATACACATAAAACCCCACAAGTTCTCTTCCTTCAGGATAATCTGAAGATTTATAGGAATAGAGCAAGACGTGATTGGAAGGGAGAGAGTATAAAAATTTAAGTGGTAAAATGCCTGCCTGATCATTCTGTCTCAGTTTCCAGGCACATAACAAAATTAGAGCAGATTTTACTAATATCTGATGGGACTTTTCCTTCCTCTGAACGATTCGCTAAAATACAAAAAAACCCCAGTAAATTTTCCCATTTTCTAAAAACTGTTATTATAAAAAAAAAAAAAAAAAAAAAAAAAGAGAGAGAGAGAAAATGCATGGACAAGACCACATTTCTGCTCTCAACACAGACTGGCTGATTGATCTAAAAAGCTTTACTGAAAATACAGCTCAACTCCACACCAAGAGTTGCTCAAGACATGATTTGACAACAATTTTTCACAGGTAAACACAAATGACGTGTCCCTCAAGAGAGGTAAGTCCTCACTTGGTTTGAGCTCAGTGCCCATTTCTAACAATCTAGCTTCATTTGTCATGCATCACTAATGGGAAAAAATCCACTTATCGATGGATTATAGGAAAGATTAATTCAGGTTTGTCTTCCATGACTGGGTCAGGAGACATATGCCATTCACTTTTTACAGCTAAGACAACTCAGGGCCTTGATGTGACGTCCCTTCATATTCCAGAACAAACACTGTAAATCCGTGTGTACACCTGCAAATTGAAAGAACTTCTAAATGCAGCTGGAGACAAAAGAATGACAGATTTCCATTATAGATTTGGGAAGAAAAAGAGAAGAAAAAAGAACGTGATATATTGCCAGCACATATAAATGTGAATGTAAAGGTGCATCACACAGCTCTCCCCTGTGCTCCCCAGGTCTCTCCAGCAGTGCTGTAGGAAGCTGAGTTCACTAAATCTCCTCCAAATAAATTTGGAAATATGCCTGCACTTCCCAATCACTGCAGAGGCCCTCCAAGTCTGATGCACACACACTAAAGCAGCCAAACACAATCCCAACCTCAGCAGCAAACCTTCCTCAGCCCCTCAGCCTGCAGCAAGCCTCAAACCCACCTCACCACCCAAGGCCTTCTGTGCTGCTATTACCAAAAAATTACTTTGAAATGTCTCGAGGAGATGATTCCTAACCTGAATTAAGACCATCTTTCCCAATTTGCTGATATTGCACGGATTCAGAGCATTACTTTTTTTTTTTTTTTTTAGCTAAGCAATGTCAGGCTGATTTAAACTAGTAGCTAAAGGCTATGACTTAAATTAAAAGATTAGTAGCTGGAGTCAAGAATGTGAGATACAGAGCTAGATCACAGCTTTCCAGCCAGCACTAATGCATACAATATGACCAGGAGAAAGCACTGTCAGAAGCATCAACGTGTGTGGTGTCACACCAACCACCAAGGTCTGCAGGCCAAGAAAACAAAGATGAGCTGAAGGGGGAAATTTCTCATGCATGTATAGGTTTGTCCCATTTCCTGGTTCAAGCCCTCTCCTACTCTCACCTTTAAAGCAAGCCTGACATCAAAAATAAGTTATAAGCTTATAATAAGCCCTTCTTATAGGTGTGCATAAATTAGCATCTCGGAGCTTCTGCTGACAATTGAGAATTCCAAGCAACAGAGTGATTATCACCATCACTCAGGTTCAGGTCTCTGGTAAAGCCTGAGAGGGCTGACTGTGGCTGTTCTCAGCATGGGAATTTAGAACAAGTGCTACCCAAGGCACTGCAGAAAGATGTCAGGCATCACAATTAAATGACATGTAGAAAAAACAAGGAAGGATCTCCTTAGCACAAAACTGGGCAGCAATCCTTCCTGCGTGACATGCTTGACACACGGGCGGAATGAAACCAAAACCGGTTTGAAACTCTGTTACCACAACTCTACAAGCAAAAGGAGACAATGCCTAGAACTGATCAAAAATAAGGCTTAAAGCACCTGCTGCCTTGTGCCCTTATGCTGAGTGGGTGTTAAATGCCACCACACTAATCTATTAGCACGGCAGATATAAATAGCTGAGCAGTATAGAATGTAATGGAGTTTCCCTAATGCATCCCAAAATGCCACCACAGTTCATCCACAAGCACAGGGTCGGTGTTGGCTCCACAGTTTAGGTGCATCCAGCAGGCAGAACAGAAATAGTTACAGTTCCTTTTGTCTTATTTCACACACATGGCTAAATAGAGATTATCTATCCAAAAAAGAAAAGGGAAAAAAAAATAAAAAAAAAAAAAGAAAAGCAACTGTGTCAGAATGGTTACAGCTAAGTCTGATACTGTTCTGCAGGGCAATGCAACAAAGCAGCTTCATGCAGGTTCAACAGGAATGATTCCTGCTGGGGTTCAAGCAATAAACAGCAAAGAAAGTTTAAATTGAGACTTACCACGGGGCACCATATATTCGGAATCCTTTAACTGTTACCTCTGAATCTTGTAAGTAAATACTATTTGTCAGGAGTGACTGAACATTGTCAAAGTCCTCTGGTTTCAATTTGGACACAGAGGGAAAGCGGTAGTAATCTTGTTTAACAAGGTCTGCCATGAATTCCTTATCAAATGTCAGTTCATGATTCCCAGCAATCACTATTTTATATTCATATGGTAGGTTTCCTGAAATAACAAAAAAGAGGACTTCATTAGCACATTTCCTCCCACAACAAGCAGCCAGCCAGCAGTGACAGAGTGGAACACCCGAGGCCTGTGAGCATCTCCATGCTGGGCACAGGACAGGGATGCTGCTCCTCCTCCACTCGGTGGAACAGGGTCAAAATGCAGAGGAAAGGCACACAAAGCCATGTCACAGCAAAGAGCCCGTGCTGCAGAGCCCAGCAACACCAGCTGGTGGGAGTCAACCAGCTCCAAAGGTGGCATCAAGCAGCACTGCTGGATTATTCACCTGAATGTGACCACGAGGCTTTAACCCAGGCCAGTCCCCAGGAGTGACCTGCAGGGAGGAGCCTGGCAGGTGACCAGAGACTGCAGGATGCCTGCCAGCCATGTCCTGAGAGCACCACTGCTGGGGCTGGTGGTTTTTAAATTATGGCTTTATTGGGGTTCATGTGTATTCCAGTGGCATTTATTTGTTGGAACCCTGGCTGCTGAGAGTTTGAGACTTTCTGTGCTGACAGGCACTGGCCCCCAAGAGAACACTGCATTTGACCTGAGGCCATGGAGAAGGCTTCCAAAATGGAATGACAGAACTGGGATTGTGGGTGTGGAGTTTGAACAGAAGTGTGTGATATCACATGGTGGAAAACTTAGAGTTTAAGGGTCTAGAATATAGTAATATACATAAAGCAAGATTTTAGGGCTGTGGCTGGTCCTTCTTCTTCACAGATAGTATTGTATAATTGTGCTTGGTTATTGGGTTAAAACTGAAAATAATTTCGGTGTCATTTCTTAATTGGACAGGTTATCCTTAAAAGGCCTTGTAGAGAGGGAGATAGGGCTCCAATTTTAGTTTGTTAGAGTGAAGTGCTGTAGAACTCACAGTTTGTGAGACTAACATAGATAAGAACTAAATAATAATCATCTGAGAACTAAATAATAATAAACATCTGAGTCCCAACAAAAAATACCTTCTCACACATTTAATCCTGACCTTGGTGGAAAAGAAGCAAAGAATCCACATTTATTCAAGACCTAGTCTATTCCACAAAGCTTCAATTCATTTGCAACATACTTTAATAATATTATTATTTTTATTATTATGTTTAATGGCAGTATCTCATGTGTAAAAAGCACACAAGTAGAAGCAACCCAGAAACTCAGCCACATAAGACAAAGTAGGAAAAAGGAAAATCTGATTAATTCATTTACCATCAGAGTCAGAAGTAAAGAAACACATGTTTGCTCCCCTCAGTTCTAGGGAACTAATATCATTGTTTGGAAGGAGGCATGGATCATGCTCACACAGCCAGATTTTTGGAGTTCAGAACAGATTTTCAAGCACTTGGTACAGAAAATCAGTGCCAGATCTTCCAAATAAACATACTGGGTGCTGAGCTCCCTTAAAAAAGCAGTCCCATACTGTGGTGTCTTCACAGAAGTTAGGCTCTCTTACAAAATCTGTCCCACTGTGACTTGCCAAAAATCCCACGTAAGAGTGCATCAAAGCTAACTGCTCCTGCCTTCACAACAAGCCTGGTTTCTTAGCCTCCTACCATATCCTTCATTTTGGGGTTTATTACCAAGAATCATTTAGAAATGGTTGGGTTTGTCATGGGGATTTTTGTGCAGTTTGTCTTTGTTTTTTCCATAAAGGCAGCAAAATGTATGTAGAAATCTGTGGGTTTGTCTTCCAGTTCTGGAGCTCACAACATCTGTCCCAGGGAAGTCAGAATCACATTTTATTACACATTTCTTGTGAGTACAGTTCTCCTAAAGAGAAGTGGCTTTGCTAGTTTAAAACTTGTCTTTCCTTTTTTGAAACTGTTTGGGTTTGGGTTCTTTTTTAAAGTGAGTCTCAGAGTACAGCTCTAAGTATATACAACAAGATTAACTTTTCCCCTAAATAAGACTTACAGGGGAACCAGTCAAAACCCTCTGCTTTTTCAGTATTTACAGCACAGAAAGAGGAATTACACGAGGTATGCATGCAGACATCATCTTTGCAAAATTAGTTAATTCTGGATGGAAAACCAAAAAGCTACAAATCCCTTGAAAAAAAAACAAGCAATGTTTTTTATAGACACCTCAGGTCTGAACAAAATACAGCTTGTACATATTCATCACTCTCTGTGGTGCTGCATTAGAATAAAAGCTGGGGAGATGCAATAAATGCTCCTCTACAGTTTTTGACTCAGTCCTTTCCCACTTTACTCCCCTTCCCCATCTCTACCACGTGCTGCTCTGCAATGCATTTTTATTTAAAAACTCTGCATGGCATGTACCTACAATTCCTGCTCTCTGTGACTCCTGGGCACAAGATAAAACTGCTATTTTCTCTTCTCCTAGGAAACATAAAAGATATCACCAGCATGAAATTTGATACACTTGTCATAACCATCAATCCCCCAAAACAAGCTAGGTGTGATAATATTCTCAGAGAAGTGGGATGGAGGAGTTAAATTCAGGTTTCTGCTAAATTATCAACATTTGCCTGTTTTAGCCCAGAAAACTCTTCATCTTACTTGATACATGTCCAAGCTTTACACTTTCATTTATTTTGATAGACTTGAAAACCAGCACGTTTGGCTGATATTATGCCCAATTAAGCCTGGAGCATTTTTGCTCAGTATTTTTTTATCGTGACATTTTAAAAATAAGGGCTCACTTTGAAGGCACACAGGACATGCAAAGGCAAACTAGTGGTGACATCAGTCATTATTAAAACATATAAATGTAGCATTATACATGTTATATAAGCAACTGAAATCTATAGGGGAAACCCAGCCAGTATTTCTTGCAACTGGTGTGAAGACAGCTGTTGGTATTTTTAGGACTAAGACACATCAAAAGCCAGGGCAGCAGCAAGAGAAGGTCTCACTCAATTCTTCTCTCTTCCTTGAAGAAAAAGACTATATAGCACTAATCACAGTAATAAATTACCTGCAATCAGATCAGCTATTTATTCATCACATTCTGGTTTGTCCTTCTTGAAAGGCCCCGTGGCATTGCACAACATCCACTCTCTCTGATATAATTTCTGAAATATTTTGTTTTCTTTTGGCAAACCTGTCCTTTGTCTACAATCTGTTGACCTTGTGTGTAATAGGGAAACATAAACAGTCATCTTCAAAAATGTCCTACTCCATGGTAATTTAGGTTTATCTTGACCAGATTAATCTCTGTGTATCTGCATCAGTGCTGCCTGAACAGCACAACACACAGGTTGAAAGGCTTTTCCTCATTTTCCTTCACTAAATCTTTGTTAGCCACATTTGGTATTTATTAGTCTGATTTCCTAACTATCAAATCTTCCATTATGCATCAGCAACATCATTCATTCTAAATTTATACTGTGACTCTGGAAAACAATTAGAAGAATCCTTTTCCAAACTAGAAAAAGTGTGATCTGTTTGCTGGCTCGAGCACTTCAGAAACCCCCTTTATTAACTCCCAGCATAATAACTGAGTTTATTTAAAATACTTAAATGCTTAACAGGTGAGATCAAAAGGCTAAAATTACAGCTACCAAAAACAACCAGGGCACTAAGTCTGTGAAGCAGAATCACTTATACTGGAGTATTTGAAACCCAATTTATGTGTATACACACACACACACATACACAGGCTGTGCATATATGTATCTTCAAAATACATCTATTATTTTGGTTAAGATGTTTTTCAACAACTCTCAACAGTACAAGCAAGGGCATAATGTAATCATTGATCAAGAAAATACTGCAATTAGACAAGTTGTTCTCTTCTGGAAGCCAAAAGGTCAATACCACTCTTGCTCACACAAAGGCAACAATGGTTATCTCTGAGTTACTTGCAAAAATGGAATTGTTTACTGTAAATGCATTAATCTGGGAGAATCAGAAAACTTCTGAGACTTCTGGTCTAACAAGTCAGCCCTCAAGCTACAGTCCCAGGTACCTTTGTCCCCCAGTGGTTCATCTTTACTCCTGTGCCATGACACCTTCCTGCCAGCACAAGGATTTGGTGGGCACAGAGCAGAGAGGATCAGGGCACTGATCCAGATGGAAAATGATGTGGCAAAAAAGGAGTGGGGGTCTGTGAATGCTGCTAAGGCAGAACTTCTACTGCTGGCTGCAACCACTTACACCACTCCAAGTGTCAGCTGAACAACAGACGGACTTTAAATATATCTATTACATGGGACAAGGGGGGAAACTTGGGGGCCAGGGCTTGGGGGGCTTTTTTAGCCTACAAAAGTAGTTGTTTCAGTGGGTTTCTTTTAGTTCACCTTAAGCACTTGGATCTTGGGAAGCCTTAATCTGTTGAACAACCATTCCCATTTTAATAGCATGCTTCATATGAGTACAGTTTAATCACACAACCCAAGTTCTGTAGAGCTGCCAGACATGAAAAGGAGTGTGCCTGGCAGTGAACATTAACTGCTGAGTCCCTATAAAAATAGAAAATCACATTATTTTTCTACTACTGCTACCTGCAAACCCCACAGGGAAGTAGGGGAATAAGAAATAATGTGATACTAGCTGTCTGTATAGTGGTAGAAACCTGTATTTACACACAAATGATATGCAAGTGCTTTTGATGGGAAGCTCTGAATATGCATAGGCATGCATTAACTATTCAAACCACACAACACTTCCATGAAACATGGAGCTTTTTTCATGCCTGTTTCATAGCCTCATAAACCCTTTGGCCATATGCTGAGAAACAGGCTGAGAAGCCTTGAAGTATAAATCTCAAAAAGAGGGAAAACCATGCAAGTGAATCATCTCAAATTTATGGTATTTTGTGTATGCCCCAAAAGTGCAAAAGTGGTCATGGAGCATTCCCCATACAGCCTCATACATATCCAGGGATAAACACAGAAGGAGCAGATTTTGTGTTGCTCCTACAGACTTCAGTCCCCACAGCTGCAGCTGCAGAGGGCAACCAGCAGATCCCAGCTCTGGTCAGCAGCTCTGCAACTTCTTCCTAGAGAGGTTTCTCATGGAAAGCCCTTGGCATCATAGGGCCATGGTCACTCTCTCTTCCCAGCATTTGCAGCACAGTCCCAACACACAGAGGCTCATTTCAGCTTTTTAAAACAAAGACAGAATATGTCAAAGGCTGCTATTTCTCCTTCAGCAGCAGCAGTGAGTTAGACTGCATAAGTATAGTTACAGAGGCTTGAGCTTCCACAGGATAAGCTGGACTTATCCCATCAACAATCCCCTTCAGGTACTGAGATCCAAAACTGGGTAAGAAAAACATCTTGTCTAAGATGAGACTGACCAACTGACTAGGAAAATATTTTGGCTGTTTTAATCAAGTCAGCCTTCTCAAAAAGTCCTCAACGGAACAGCTCAAACTGGTATCAACCAACACACTGGCTGAGAACATAGCCCATGAATTTCTATGCAGTTTAGCTCCCTGTGTCTGTAGAAACCTACACAATGAAACAATTAAAAACAAAAAAAAAAAAAAAAAAAAAGAAAAAAAAGAAAAAAAAGGCACAAAACAAAA